>JANAVB010011399.1:4629792-4767292 GCA_029216955.1 Iris pallida | reverse complement strand
GACTGTCACATGTAACAGTCAACAAACTCACCCCCCATTCACATGTGCATGTACACACACCACCCACTCTCTACTTCTCTCTATATATATAAGTTTGATAGATGGTATTGTATACATATATACATAACTATATCATGTAACTCATATGTGATATAGGCATATAGCCTATGTTAGAGTGTCTAAATATATGAATGTGTCACGACCCGCACCCTAGAGTAAGGACACGAGACGTGGGTACGTCCAGCTTACGCCGCAGTGTCGGCGGTAGAACGATGTCCTAGGTCAAACATCTAACAATATAAATGTACCTGTACAGTATATACACTCCGAATGGAGGTGACATAGCAAATACAGTCTCAATCAAATCTAAGGTAGATCATGATAAAAGATAGATAAAATATGAAATCCACAAAGAGATACCGCAGATAGAAGTCTAAGTGTCTAAGATACACAAACCCAGAAAACATCTCAATCTCAAATACAGTAATCCATAAAGTAAATACAACTCAAGACAACTAAAATAACTATATATACAACCTCTACTGTGTCTCCTCTAGGCTAGCAGGCAACCTCCAAGCTATCTATAAAATTTATTAACAGGTCCAGTCAGGACAGGAGCGAGCACAAAACATTTCATGCAGTTCATATCAAGTTAGAAAATATAAAGCATGCAATAGAGTAAGATACAGAAAACGCTGAAAGAAGAATGTATATAAAAAACAGCAGAGATTTGATAATAGAAGATATCTATATATGATAAGTAGGAACCGTAAACAATATTTGATTTAGAGTACAATATGGTTATGTAAACGATTTAGGACAATGCAATGGTAACTCCATTGTACGTGAGTGCACAATGGACATATACAATAGTTATACAATGTTGCACAATAGGATTTGATTACATAACCAATTCTACTCCTCCTCCCCAATCAATACACAAGGATCCACTCCAATTACGTTATCTTATACAATAGTGTACAATGTTATACAATAGATGTACAATGTTATACAATAGTTGTACAATGGTCTATCCATGGGACTCATGTGATAATGAGAGTACAATATGCACAATGAGTATACAAGGATAAGGGTATTCAATAAATACAATATGTAAGTGAAACGCACATCATAATATGTATTTAGTGAATACAAGGGGATAACATCTCAAAAGAAGATCCATATAGTACCAATCCGTGATAACAATCGTGTCAGCATCAAGTACAGTAATCTAGAGCAAGAATGTAAATCCAGACAAGTATGAAACGGTCAGAGAATGTACTCGCCTGATAACATGAACAGCTGATAGGTATAGTGGTCCAACTGAAGCCACAAAGTCCTATTTAAAGCAACACAGGTTACAAGGTGTTCAAGTTGTAATAAATGAATTTATACAAGCAATCTATATTATTCTAGGCTCTTCTAAGTAAAGTCAACTCTAGGTCAACTCCGGTCAACAATCTAGTCAAACTAGGTCAAGTGTTGACTTACAGTTGACTTTTGGTCAACTGGTCAACTCTGGTCAAACAGGGTCAATTCTAGTTTAATTATTAAAGATATAAAGTGTACTTCGTTATTTGTACGTCGAAACTTACGACACGTAATCGAGATAAGATAATCAACGGTAAAGTTAATAATCTTATTATAGTGATCCACTTGTCCATCTTGTCAATTTCAGCGATGTGAGATCACTGGAATTGACTGATCTCAGTTTCGTTGTACTAATCCCGAAATACGAACATTATAAGAATTAATTATAATAAAAGGTGATACATAGAGAAACTATCTACAACATTGTCGGATGATGAAATAAACATCGCCAACGTGTCCAGAATGGTCAAATTAGCTAGGATAGCCTACCCAACGGTCCAATTTGGACACAAGGGCAAAAAGGTAATTTCGGGTCAAAAACGGTATCCGTGTCGGAGCCGTTTTGCACCGAAAAACGTGCAAGAAAACAAGTCTACAAAATATAACAAATTATATGTCCACGAAACCATAATGACGATACGAACCCAACGGTATATCCAGAATTGGATTCCGTTGACCCGATCTCAATTTGGTCCGTTGACCAGAACTTGGAATTCCGATTTGCACGAAAATGCGTGCCGGAGCTAATGTTCTCAAAACTCAGCAAACTATATGGCAATGAGTCCAGAATGACGATACGAACTCAACGGTATATCCAAAATTGGATTCCGATGAGCCGATGTCAAAAAGTCCTATTGACCAGGACTGTGGGACCCACTTTGTACCGAAATACGTGCCAAGGCTCACGTCCTCCAAATCTAACAAATTATATATAAAAACATGCCAGAACGACGCCACGAGTCTACTGGTGGTGTCAGAAATAAAATCTGGAGTCCCGCGTTCAAAAATAAAATTTTACAAGTTGGAAATTACGAATTCGGACGGCCAACTTTGGCGTCGAATTCAACCAATCAAACAAGCTCACAATGAAATAAAACTGGAGGGGTAGGAAGAGGGTTATACCAACTTTGCACAGGAACTGGTAGTACGCCAAATGGAGCTGCGGTGGAGGAGGTACAAGCCGACGAAGTTGGCTCCGCAAAACTGTCCAAAATTTATACAATTTAAACGGTCAACTTGGTGGCTGGTTTGATGTATCAAACGATAAAATTAACGGACAAAAATTGACAGGAGTGAAGATGGATAAACCGAGATTGTGACGGAGCGAAGAAATTGCCGATCCAACAATCGAATTTCTCGGAAATCGTACGAAGTTGCTATGACGGGACGCCATTTCAACTTTGTTTCCGGGCTCGTCACGACGAAAACCCGTGCCAAACGCACGGATCGCCTCCGATACACATCGAAGAGAGGAGAAAAGGCCACACGGCCTACCCCGGGGGTGCGCCCGGCTAAGGGGGGACCGGCCACGGTAATTATGCCGGCGGCGGCGTCGCTGTACTACCGGCCAAGGGGGCGCGGCTGCTGCCAACACTGCTGTGCGCTGCTGCTGTTGCAGCGCTACGCGATTGCGCGGTCTGCCTGGCCCGGCGGAGGCGCGCGACGCGCGGTGGTCGAGTGTGGCGGCCATACGGCCATGGCGAGGTCGGCGGTGGTTGGTGTTGGACGGAAAAGAATGGATGTGGTGGTGGTGGTTGTTGAGATGATAGAGAAGGAGGAGGAGGCTGGATGTGGTGGTGGTTGGCGACTCTCGGCCACGGTGGAGGAGGCTGGTGGCCGGCAGCCAGGTAGCAGGTGAGGTCGGCCACGGCGACTGCTAGGCTCGGCCATGGAAAGGAGAGAGAAAAGCCAATCCTAGAAGTTAGGGCCGGCTGTTAGGGGGTGTTGGGGATGTTTGCATGTAGGAAACGAATGGATAGGATTTATTAGGAGAATCAAATGACTGGAATTAAATATAGCTAAAATTAGGTCACTCAAAGGGATTTTTAATAAAGGAAATTTTCCATTAAATATTAAAAATAGGTAGACTGGTATTTAATATTATTATTTTTTTTGGCAAGGAAAGTGAGGGTGTCATGAGAGAGGAAAAACATGAAGCTGGGCTGGACTTGGTGGAGCCGAATTGGGTCAAAATCAGATTTAATATCATAAATGAATTAATTTAATCATGGGTAAATAAGTAGCATGTGGGGGCTCAAACAAATGGCACACAAGTGGCATGCAGATAGTAGGCTCAATGTGGGCCATGTCCATATTTAGGGTTGCCAGGTTTGGGTCGACAGGGTATCCACAATTTAAGTCGGAAAATAAATGTGACACCGTGGGGTAAAATAAAATCGGGTCACATGTCAGGAAAGTTGTGTGAAGCAAATAAAGCACAAAATGGTGTGTCTGAGTGGGACACAAAGGTCATGGGTGAAGAGCGTCTCGAGTAGATCTTGCATGAGAAGTTGGTTTCAAGAAAATGACTGGTCTTGTGCTCCCAAATTAAAAGTCATGGTAACGTGCATACGATGATCAAGGAAAAGAGTGGGAAATCAATTAATGATCAAATGGTCTAAATCGACCCGAAGTTCTGCGAAGCAAAAAGAGTACAAAGGAACAAGTTTGGATGGGACATTATATACCATCATGAAGGTAATCCTGTGCACTACAAAACTTGTGAAGAAAGTTTCCAGAGATGAACATCCCTGACACTCCAAATATCAAAGGCACGAAAAGTACATTTAAAGATAAATAAACAGAATGATTATTTATTGAAACTAATTCAATCAAAAAAATTAAAAAAAATCAACCCGAAATTCAGGGTGCTCACAGAATGCATGAAAGTTGCCTTGTCTTGTAATATAGGCATATAGTATATGCATGCCTATATATATATATATATATATATATATATATATATATATATATATATATATATATATATATATATATATATTACTTGTGTGTATGAGATAGCTTGAGTTGACTTTGGTCATTATTGGTACTTGAATTATAGGTTAGGCTTGTATAGCCTTGAATGGTGTGTGCTAGCTAGTATGGGCTAGTTAGGGCCTAGAATGGTGGCATTGGTCATTATTGGTACTTGAATTATAGGTTAGGCTTGTATAGCCTTGAATGGTGTGTGCTAGTGTAACACCCAGTTTTCTAAAATGAGGGTAATTTTAAAATTTTGTATTTTAATTTATTTAATTATAATATTTAATTAATAATATAATTTTTGGTAATTTTTAAATCATTTTTTAAACTATTTAAATCATGACTTATGAATTGGTGTCTTGCTAGTGTTCATTTCCAGATTGAAGGGTATTTTAGTCATTTTTGTAATTTTAAGAATTATTTGGGATTATTAATTATTATTTAGATTTATTAGAATTAATTAGAATTTATGGGAATTTTTAGGAATTTATTTGAAATTGTTTGACTATGTTGACTTTTGACTAGTGTTGACTTTGTAGACCTACCTAGAAGCTAACCCTAGTTAGTGGGCCATGGTTAGGTCAAGTGACTCTAGTCTAACCTAGTCTAGCACTTGGTTTAAGTCATTTTAGCAAATAGGATTAGAAGTCATAAGTCATGACTTGTGGTTTTAGAACCTTGTTTAAGTTAATCTACATTAGCCTTTGTAGCTTGGCCCAAGGCCCAACCATTTGACTAAACCCTAACCCCAAGCCCTAGTGGCCGGCCACACTATCAACATAGGGATTCCCACCATATAAAACCCCTCCCAAATCTAGGGTTGCCTCTTTTCTTTAGGAAGAGCCCTATTTTCAAGGAGGTGAGTTCTTACCTAAATAATTCATTATAAATCATTTATAGGTCCTAAAATCCCCAAATTAGTTGCAATAGTTTCTAATATTGTTCTTCTTGCTGTTATGAATGTTTTGGTTCAGTTTAGAATTGATTAGAAGTGATTGGGATACCAAGCAAGGAGCTAGCAAAGGACTTTTTCCATTGAAGTTTCACAAGGAGGTATCTTCTTCAAATCTCAATGAAATTTCATGTAGTCTTCACCAATAGGAAGCCCTAAGGGTCCCCCTAATGCCTGGATAAGTTTCGAGTCGAGTGTCGGAGGATTCGTGTCCATTCTGGACACGTATCAGTACACTGGTTAGGTGTTCGACATAATGCCACAGAGGGCCTGTCGATCGAGATAACCCATTGTTTTTGAATAAGAATTAGGTTTTTGTTCTTGTTTATTGATTCCTGTCTTCGTGTCATAGATTTCGTGTCGTGGTGTGTCGTTTTGATATTGTGGACACGCGCGCGCACACGGTCGCGCGCTGCTACAGGGATCCCCTGCCTATCGGGCCCTGTAGCGGACACGACACGCGTAGTTTGGATACGAAACTCGACACGAGGCTAGGGGCACGGACTGACACGCCATGTGACAAGTCTCACGTGACCATGTGTCGTATCGAGAGAGATATTGATCCCACACGGGGATTTGCCTATGTCAGTGCACTGTGGGTTTCCCCCACTGACACGGGTCTCGTGTCCGACCCTGACACTTCGTAGACACAAGCCAGTGGGCCCATGAGGTAGCCCTATAGGTAGGTTACCCATGTGTGTCACCACGAGATCCATTCGTGTCCTGTGTCGTGCACATGACACAAGTGCACGTGTGCACGAGACAGTGCACTGCCAGTGCACTGTATGTGTATCACTTTGTGTTTCTTGCTGTGGACACGCCGTGTCAGGCTATGGTTGACACGAGATGATGTGTGGGGTTGTGCACGAGGGGTGTTTATATTTCCAAAGCTTTAGATTCATGATAGTTGATATTTGCTATTTGATTTCCTCTTTGAACCAATGTTCTGATACTGTCAACCTATTTACCTGTCATTTCCAGTTTTTCCAAATCAATAATTGTTCATGATTTTAGTCCATGGAATGATGTTTAATACTGAGGTTAGGTCCTAATTATGATTCTCTTATACATTAGCTTGCCATGGTCAATTTGGTGTTGAATTGTTAAGGATGGACTGTTAAATGGTAGATGTTTCATAATGTATCCTGAATTAGTTTTATTATTGAAAGTTCTTCATAAACTAGTTGATCTTTAACAGTGTTCTGCAAATGAAAACTGAGATTCGAATGGGTTCGTTTAATTCTTCATTGCCATCATCATTGCTGTCAACATTCCAATTTGTACTCCTATCTAAAACTGGAGAATCTTGCACTGTTGGATTAATCTCAAAATCTGAGATTACAAAACCTGAGATTGGTATTAACTAGTTTCCTTTTCATTTACTGTTTTCCTGCCTTCATCTCACACACTCACACCAGTACACACACATACACTTCTCCTTGAGACACTCTTCACTGATGTATATTCCTGTATTTTGCTTCATCACACACAAGTATACACACTGTTGACACTGTTTTCCTGTGAGCCATATCACACACACCCACAGCAGTTGCACTATCATTCCCTGTCTACACACACATGCTTCCTCCCCATGTGCATATTCATGTGTATATTATATATATATGTACATATGTGTGGTGTAATGTGTCTATATATATGTGTGAATGTATATCTATATGTATACATATAATATTTAGCCTAGGAATGCATAGTGTTACTTCAATAATTGTATCTATATACATAGTGTTGTATATGCATAGGTGTATGGGTACTTGAAATGTTGTGTGTAGTCTAGTATAGCCTTGTTAGAGCCTAGCATGACTTGTTAGACCTAGTTAGTTGAGTTTAGCCTAGTTTAGACAAGATTGACCTAGTTTGACTTCTAGGGTTGACCAAAGTTGACCAAGAGTTGACTTTGGCCTAGATTGACCTAGAATTATGTAGAATGCATAGTAGAACTCTATTTTACTATTCTGGACTTGTTGTGACTTGTGCTGTTCCAAATAGGAGCCAGACACCACTCCTCGGACAGTATATTCTCTTCAGACACTCAGGATATCAGGCGAGTACATTCTCTGACCGTTTCATACTTGTCTGGATTTACATTCTTACTCTAGATTACTGTACTTGATGCTGACACGATTGTTATCACGGATTGGTACTATATGGATCTCCTTTTGGGATGTTATCCCCTTGTATTCACTAGATACATATTGTGATGTACGTTTCACTTCCATATTGTATTTATTGAATACCTATATCCTTGTATACTCCTTGTGCATATTGTACTCTCAGTATCACATGAGTCTCAGGGATAGACCATTGTACTCTATTGTATAACATTGTACAACTATTGTATAACATTGTACATCTATTGTATAATATTGTACACCCATTGTATAACATTGTACACTATTGTGCAAGATAACGTAACATGAGTGGATCCTTGTGTATTGATTGGGGAGGGAGAGTAGAATTGGTTATGTACTCAAATCCTATTGTACAACATTGTATAACTATTGTATATGTCTATTGTACACCCACGTACAATGGAGTTACCATTGCATTTTCCTAGCCCGTTTATATAACCAGATTGTACTCTAAAATCACATGTTCCTTACAGTTCTACTTATCATATTAGATATTTCCTGTTATAAAATCTCTACTGTTTTTATATATCTTCTTCTTTCAGCGTTTCATGTACCTTACTCTATTGCATGTTTTATATTTCCTAACATGATATGAACTGCGTGAGATGTTTTGTGCTCGCTCCCATCCTGACTGGACCTGTTGAAAATATTACAGAGGATGAGGAGGAGGCCTGCGTAGACACCTACTATGGGACAGTTGTAGATGACTTGTGTGACCCAGATTTCCAGCCTGATCCACTAGCTTAGAGACTGTAGCTCCCTAGTCTAGGTTTACATTTACTGTCATTTGAGATCTGATTGTATATTCTTTCATTTCAGTTTTAGAGACTTGTATTGAGTTGGATGTTCTGTTTGTATGGTAGTAGATACTTAGACTCTCTCTCTGATTGTATCCTGTGGATCTTTTATTCCAGCATTTATATATCTATCTTTTATTCTTATCATTCTGCCTTAGATTGTGATTGAGTTGTACCTCTGTGTTGGCCTCCTTATGGAGAGTATTCATATTATGCTAGTTATAGTTCATGACCTAGAACAGCGTTCTACCGCCGACACTGCGACGTAGGCTGGGCGTTGTTACATTCTCGTACCCTCACAGTGGGTACGGGTTGTGACACATTTTTAGTGGTGGCCCATGCAGGTCGAGTTTATGTAGTGGTATTCGAACTAGAGTATCACTACAGCCTGCAGCAGGATTAGGATTATTTTTAGAGGTACTCAATCACATTAGGAAAAACTCTTAACCAGATTCCTTTGTCTAAAATTGTTGTTTATTGACTTCCCTTGAATATAAACTGTCATCCTTTGAATTTTTGCTTCATTCTCAGAAGTTGCTCCTTGTTTTGATCTGTTTTCATGATGGTTATGAAGACAGGATCTCATCACTTCGGTTCGGGGGATACTATCGAGAGGCTGGCCACCTCTCGTCCTGTTCATCAGGGCCTCGAGACCGCAGCTTCTGTTGTGTCGACTCAGGTTGGCGTTTCTGCTACATTGGAGGTGCACCTCTATCTGTACAGAGATTTTCTCCCGTCATTTCTGATTTCTCTCAGCAGCGGTGATTCATGCAGCATCAGCAGCAGACCAGGGAAAACTAGCAGGACGAGCTATCATCAGGACAGTCAAAGATGCAAAGACCATTGGAGGTCTTGCTACAAGTTTCGTTCTTCTCAATTCCATTCCCGGAATTGTCTTTTATAACTACCTTGAAATCCGATTCCATCTGTTCCTTGCTGATTTAATTATGCTGATTTATTAAGTTTGTCATGTTGTTCTTCTTGCTACAAGTCGCATGAATCTTTCTTCCTCAGGCGCATGATATTATTTATTTCCCAATCATTTCCCACAGTGCATGATATTATTTATTTCCCAATCATTTTCCACAGCGCATGAAATTATTTATTTCCCAATCATTTTTCACAGCGCATAAGATTATTTATTTCCCACAGTCGCATGAATCTTCATTCCCCAGGCGCATAATATTATTTATTTCCCAATCATTTCCTACAGCGCATGAGATTATTTATTTCCCAATCATTTTCTACAGCGCATGATATTATTTATTTTCCAATCATTTCCCACAGCGCATGAGATTATTTATTTTTCAATCATTTCCCTCAGGCGCATGAGATTATTTATTTCCTAATCATTTCCCTCAGGCGCATGAGATTTTTTATTTCCTAATTATTTCCTACAGTGCATGAGATTATTTATTTCCCAAATATTTCCCTTAGGCGCATGAGATTATTTATTTTCCAATCATTTCCCTCAGGCGCATGAGGTTATTTATTTTCCAATCATTTTCCACAGCGTATGAGATTATTTATTTCCAATCATTTTCCACAACGCATGATATTATTTATTTCCCAATCATTTTCCACAGCGCATGAGATTATTTATTTCCCAATCATTTTCCTCAGGCGCATAAGATTATTTATTTTCCAATCATTTCCCACAGCGCATGAGATTATTTATTTTTAATCATTTCCCACAGCGCATGAGATTATTTATTTCCCAATCATTTTCCACAGCACATGAGATTATTTATTTCCCAATCATTATTTATTTCCCAACTTTTATTTCCCGAATTTGGCATTAATTAACATTGATTGTTATCTTGATTAATAATTGATCATGCGTTCCTAGATGGAACTAAGAGACTGGCTAGTCGTCTTATTAAATTAGATGGAATAAGACACGTTCATATTAACTATGAACTATTACAATCGATTGGTCAATCCCGAATATTGGCATATGGATACATGTAGGCTATAATTTATTTATTTATTTTACGAAAGCAGCATGTGTACTCTATGGTCAAGGCATGATTATTCCGTGGTTAGTTTTAATTGTTGTATTACGCTATGTAAGACCTACAACTTAATCGTACGGGTATCGTTGTAGAGTTGGGCATATCGTACCTTGTACGGAAGTACTCATTATGAATGACCATGATCCACGGCATGGGATTTTACTTAACATAGAGGCTACTAAGTTAAATAAAATAATGATTGCATGGAGAGTATGAATTTTTGAGTTCTTACATGGCAGCCCTCTTTGGGACTATTAGTGCCTGACAGGCCGGCTGGTTCCCACAGATACTGCAATTCTGCCACACGGACAGGGAGCGGTATTTGCTTATATTATTATATATTGTATATTGATGACGGGCGTCCCGCTGGGACTCGTCTAATTCATGATTGGCGCAATGGATTGATTGGATCGACTAGTCTTGCTTGTCCATAGTAAGAACTGAGAAATCCTTATTGCATAATTCCAGGATAACTTGGGACTCACAGTAGTAAGCCGTAGGAGTTGGATGGCCGTTTAAGTTGATTTGTTTCTGTACTGTACCTACTCTGTTAACTAACTAAGATGATCAGAGTGTCGAGACATGACGGGCCAACCTCTGTCCTTGTTTGGTTGGGAGGTTGGATCGAAGTATCGTGACATTATGTGAATCCTAGTAGCAAGTAGAGATCTATATATCCTATTCTCTTATTACTGGTTTTAACTCCTCATATCGTGCTTCCTTGCGGTACTTGCTATTAGAGGTCTAACCTCTCTGGTTTTGTATGGCCAGATTTAGAGCCGGTTCCCGAGGACTCAGCTTACTTCTACCTCCAAGATGGCCAATACTAGTGGAGTGATCACAGGAGGACTCGAGTGGGTTCCTTACTTCCCCGCTCGTTTTGTTAATTTCTTTATATTTTGTCGCTTGGCACCGACATGTTAGTCGGATAGTCTTGCACTTACTTTTACATAATTGTAATTAAGTCAGACTGCAGCAGATAACAATTGTGTATATGTTTCTATATCATCTGGCTATGTTTTGTAAAGCCAGATCTCAAGAACATTTTGACTAAGCGTTTGGGACGCCTTATTGCTTTATCTTAAATGTTCTCTGTTATTGCTTCTTGTCTGAATGATTGAGACAATAGATGTGAAGTGACCATAGCGAGACTTTCATGTAGTATGCACCCCCTTGTCTTTTAGACAGCATTGATCGTATTATACGGTATTCATCTACCCGTAATACGTAGCTAGCTGAGTCATTCCCCCGCTCTCCAGTATTCTGGTTCTGGGGCGTGACAAGGTTTTAGTGGTGGCCCATGCAGGTCTGGTTTCAGACTTGTGGGGTGTTTTAATTTATAGGATGTCTCAATCACACATGTTTTTCCTTGATCTCCTGATTCGTTACTCTCGACTCTAGCTTGACATTCCGGTATCCTTTGACTTCATTGATCTTTCCAGTCCGATCGTTTGATTGTTCTCTTGTCCCTTTTCTTAGGGGCACCTCGTCCGTATCTGTCAGGACTGGACAACAACAACAAGAGAAACCCGGACAACCTGACCATGTTGGTCAGCAATAAGGGCCAGTACTACCTTAAGAGAATATCTAAGAAAAAGTGATAGTGGAACCAGCAGCTGGATCGCAGTATCCGGAGGTTCCACCACCACCAGCAGTTCCATCTACCCCTGCGGAAATGGACACACCGGCTCTTCTGGAGATCATGAGAGGGATGATGGCTACTCAGCAACATCAGATGTTAGCCCAGCAGTGTATGCATGCTCAGTTGCAGGAGCAGAACGTATTACTCAACCAAGGATTACAGACGGCTTTGGAAAGAGGGGCAAGGACAGATTCAGGAGCGTCAGCCAGGTTTTACAAGTACAACCCCCGCCGTTTCGAAGGTACGGAGGATGCCATCTCAGCAGATGCATGGCTTAAGGATATTGAGGCTATTTTGACAGCCGCTAAGGTGTCGGCAGAAGAACGTGTGGATCAGGTGAAGTTGTTACTTCAGGATCTCGTACGTGATTGGTGGAAATCAGATGAGGTAGGCATCAGACGTCCTGTGGTTTGGGACAATTTTACAGCAAGATTCAAGATAAAGTACTATGGATTTGTGGCACAGTTTGAGCTACAACAGAAGTTTATCAACCTCAGGCAGGCTGGCAAGACGGCAGATGCTTATGCAACGGAGTTCTGCAGATTGAGTAGGTTCGCCCCGGAGATGGTAGCCACAGAGAGCCAGAGGGCTATGAGGTTTCAGCAAGGGTTTCATCTTGAACTCTTGCAGTTGATAGAGGGGCACAATTATCAGACTTTCGATGAAGTATTGACGGTGACTCGAAGGCATGAGATAACCGTTCAGAGGATCACGACAAGGACTGGAGGTTAGAAGAGATCACACAGTCAGATTGAAGGAGGAGGGGGAGCAGCGCTCCGTACAACAGCATCATCCCCTGGCATTCGTATCCACGATGTGGCACTGCGAGGACCAGTACCACCACCCAGGCAGCAGCAACAGCAACAGAGAAAGAATCAGTAACCCCCAGCGGGCTGCACTTATTGCGGGAAGATAGGGCACACTAGAGATGTGTGTCGGACATTGAACGGGCAGTGTTTGATATATGGAAATCTAAATCATCGGGTTACCATATGTCCCATGAATTCGAGGTCAGGAGGACAAGTGCAGCAGTTTCCTGCTCTGCCAGCACCAGGGGAAGGACAGTATCGAGGACCCGCAGTGGCATTGAGACCATTGGCCCAGCGTCCGTTAATGCCACAGGCTCAGATGTTTCAGCAGCAGGGACCGCCGATGCAGCAACACCAGCATAGACCACCCCAGCATCACCAAGACAGGGGCCAGCGGCAGTACCAGGCTAGGCCGCAGCATGGGAACCAGCAAGGAGGTCGAGGGCAGGCATTCACTCTGTCCTTAGAGGAGGCATTGGCATCAGGAGATGTTGTGACAGGTAACATTCTCGTTGCCTCATATCCCGCAGTAGTATTGTTTAATTCGGGAGCATCACACTCATTTATATCTGCACAATTTGCGATACGGCTAGGAATGGAGTTCGAGACATTGCCAGGGAGGTTGAATATACTCACTGGCAATGGGCTCGTAGGAGTTAGTAGAGTTATTCTAGCATGTAGCGTTGTAGTTTGCGGACATTCCTTACCCGCCCGGTTGATAGAATTTCCTGTTAGAAATTTCGACGTTATCTTAGGCATGGACTGGCTGAAAGACAGTCATACGACGATAGATTATCATAGAGGGAGTGTATCTTTTGATATTCCAGACATGAAGCAGTTCACCTTAGTCAGATCAGTGGCAACTCAACAAGAGCAGGGAGTAGTGACGGCAATAGAAGAAGTTCAAGTCCCGAAGGTAGTTGAAGAGTTTCTAGACGTATTTCCCAAAGAACTTCCAGGTCTACCACCGGTTAGAGATATTGAGTTCAGTATAGAATTGGCACCTGGAACTAAACCAATTTCAGATCGAGTTTATAGAATGGCGGATTCCGAACAGGCCAAGGTATATCAGCACATAGAGGAACTGAAGGAGAAGAAGTTCATCCAAGCTAGCGTGTCACCATGGGCAGCACCAATGGTACTTGTGGGGAAGAAGGATTGTAATGCATGTGGTTCGTATTACGTATTTCTGAAATACGTGTACGTATTTATTCTTGTATTGCATGATTTCCTGGCTTGGTATTTCCTTCTTGGCTTGGTTTATTCCTGGTTCGGGTTGGCTGGTTCGGCTTGGCTTGGTTTTGATTGGGTTCATGATGAACCCAAGGTGAACCCTCTACCTACCACCACCATTTGTATTTATTAGCCCTCTTCATTCTCTCTCTTCATTTATCATCTTCTTTTTCCCCATTACTTCCTTACCTACCAAAGAGAGGGAGAGAGAGGTCTAGGCAAGTACAACTTGCTTCCAAAAGAGAGCTCGTTTTTATTGTTCCATTAGCTTCTCCCCATGTTTCTAAGACACTTTAGAACTTGTCATTTTCCATTTTGAAGCTTTAATTTTCGTAGATCTAGAATTTAGTTATTTTCGGATTTTGGTGGTTTTGATCTATCAAACTTCTTCGTTTTCAAGTTTTGATGGTTCCATGTTGTAGAGAATTTTATTCTACCCAATTTTGACCTTTAAAAAGTTGGATTTGGACTTGTTTTGACCAAGTTATGGATTTTTGAAGCTTTGGGTTCAAACCATGGAGTTCTTGCTGATTTGGAGAAGACAGTGAGCAGTGCGCAAGCTTTTTAGCTTGCGTCACTGAGCTGTGCGCGCTCTTTAGCGCAGCGCAGTCTGAACCCCATATGCTGTCTTTTGGGAGCGTATGTCTTGTATACGCTCACTTGGGTGACAAGGAGTCGTATGGACCTCATACGCTGCCTTGGCAAGGAGTCGTATGGACCTCATACGCTGCCTTGATGAGGAGTCGTATGGACCTCATACGCTGCCTTGAAGAGGAGTCGTATGGAGTACATACGCTGCCTTTTGGAAGCGTATGTCTTGCATACGCTGTCTTGAGCGTAGCTTGGCTTGAGCGTAGCCTGGCCTGAGCGTAGCCTGGCCTGAGCGTAGCCTGACCTGAGCGTAGCCTGACCTGAGCGTAGCCTGATTACCCTGGATCTTCTATAGCCTTGTATATTGATATTTTATTAGATGTTTAACGTCCATTTTATATCCTTACGCCTTTTGTCCTGAACTTGATAATCACAAATTTACTTGATATGTTTGGAATTGATAATTGAGCATGACGTGATAGTGACCCGTAGTGGTGCACTCCTGACATAATAACCTGACATGACCTGGTAGTGGCCCGTCGTGGCGCACTCCTGACAAGTACACTTGGCATGATAACCTGACATGATTATCTCGAATAGCTGTTGCGACGGCTACCTGACATGACATGACCTGTATAATTAATCTGGACACCGTAGGCGATTGTGTTTGTATAAATAAACCTGTCCTGTCTTGCATCATGTCTAGGACATGGACTCCTGAGTACCACGGTCAGGAGTACCTACTAAAATGGACTAAAGCTAATAACTAGATTAATACCTTAGTCATGATGAGATTTTCCAGCTACAGGCAATCCCGTTACCTGGGCACGCCTTGGGATCTGTAGCCTGCCGTCGAGTAGGGCACATTTCCAGCACACTGTCATGTGTTGCACCCTTCAAGCTACCTAAGGGTACATTCGTTTCCTGGACGATGTACCCACCTGAATTCAACTCTAATCTTTTAACCCGGGTAACCTGGATGGTCTGCAGGGCTTGTGGCTGTGGAGTAATCTCACTGCATCTTGCTAGTAATTAGGCCTGTGATAACCCTAGTTAGTTAAAGTATCAAGCCGTAATTCTTGCTTGGCCGTGAAGTGATTGGATGGAGTCTAACCGGTCTAGTCTTGTCCTGATCCTGTTCCAGATTATCGATGACCAGAATGCTTGTATTTATTTTTACTGATAAATTGTAAGAATTTCAAGTTCTGTTCAGACGAAGGGTTACAACCCCGGTCCTTGTTTGGTTTACGGGTTGTAACCTGGTTATCTGAATAGTTCCATCGTTATCTCGTCGTATATCATCCTGGTGTATTTTCTTTATTTCCAGTTCTTACTTTTATTTATATCTTGTGATGATTGCTGGTTTTAGTTCTTAAGTGAAGCCTCCTTTGTGGCACTTGCTCTTTCTGGGGTCTGACCCAGCTGGTTTTGTGTGGCCAGATTTTGGAGCAGCTCCAGAGGATCTACCGACCTTCCTGCCAGATGGTGAACACTAGAAGGAATCCCGGCAACGAGTGGGTTTTATTTTGCTCTCCCACTCCCTTGTAAAAATATTCTTTTGAGGCGTTTAGCCGACGAGCACCTGTTTAGCTCGATTGCACTTACTTACTGTCTGCCTACGGGCTGTAACATGATTAACAGATCCTAGGGTTGATAATGTATGACTAAACTCTTGCTAGTCCTGACATTTTGTAACGACTAGCTTCATGATCAACTGAATATGTAATGTTTGGGACGCCTTACTATTGTATATTTAATGATCATACATCTTGTGACTTTTACTTACTTGCTTGTGATTGAGACACTCGGCTTGTTCATGACCTTAAGAGACTGTTGGCTTGTAGATAAATCCTCATGTATCTAGACAGCCGTGACCGTATAGCGAGATGGATTCCATTTCATATACGTAGCTGGCTATGTCTGCCCCCGCTCTCTAGTATTCTGGTTCTGGGGCGTGACAAGGATGGGTCATCCAGATTGTGCATCGATTACAGGAAGCTTAACGCAGCAACAGTGAAGAACAAGTACCCACTACCCAGGATCGACGACTTATTTGATCAGTTGAGCAAAGCTAGAGTTTTCTCCAAGATAGATCTTCGTTCAGGGTATCATCAAGTGAGGGTTCGGAAGGAGGACATTCCTAAGACAGCATTCAGGTCGAAGTATGGGCATTATGAATTCTTAGTAATGCCGTTTGGTTTGACCAATGCTCCAGCAATCTTTATGGATTTGATGAATAGCATCTTTATGCCATACTTGGATCAATTTGTCGTTGAGTTTCTCGACGACATTCTTGTATATTCAACTAGTGAAGAGGAGCATGAAGACCACCTCAGGAAAGTGTTACAGGTTCTGAGAGAGAACCAGTTGTATGCCAAGCTCAGCAAGTGTGAGTTTTGGTCGGATCACATTTCATTTTTGGGTCATATCATATCAGGAGCTGGAGTAGCAGTGGATCCCAAGAAGGTAGAAGCAGTAGAGAGTTGGCCAGTACCCAAGACCGTAGCTGATGTACGAAGTTTTTTGGGATTGGCAGGATATTACAGAAGGTTCGTATCAGACTTTGCAAGACTTTCAGCACCTATGACCCGCTTGACACGGAAAGATGTACCATTCGTCTGGTCGGCAGAATGCCAGACATCATTTAAGAATTTGAAGCAGAAGTTGATATCAGCGCCTATTCTTACATTGCCAGTTGGACCCGGAGGTTTTACCGTTTATTGTGATGCGTCAGGTAAAGGACTTGGATGTGTCCTCATGCAGCACGGTAAGGTAATAGCGTATGCATCTAGGCAGCTTCGAGACCACAAGAAGAATTATCCAACTCATGACTTGGAGTTGGCGGCAGTAGTATTTGCTTTGAAGCTATGGAGGCATTACTTATATGGTGACCGAGTAGACATGTACACAGACCACAAAAGTCTGAATTACATCTTTACTCAGGAGAAGCTGAACATGAGGCAGAAAAGATGGTTGGAGTTGATCAAGGACTACGACGTGGAGCTTCAGTATCATCCAGGCAAGGCTAATGTGGTAGCAGATGCTCTCAGCAGGAGAGGCGGCGTATTTATGTTAACAACACAGAGGCATATCTTAGAAGACCTTCAGGAGATGGGCATCGAGGTTATACTTCCTAGTGATGTAGGAGTTCTGGCGAGTCTACAAGTTCAATCCGACTTGGTAGACAGGATCAAGGCAGCTCAGGCACAAGACCCAAGGATTCAAAAGCTTGGAGCAGAATGTGAGTCAGGACTCAGAAAGGAGATACAAATTCATGAAGATGGTACCCTTAGGTTTGGGTCACGTCTATGTGTGCCTAGTGGAGATATCAGACATGAGGTTATGACGGAAGCTCACAGTTCTCAGTATTCTATACATCTTGGAGGGACCAAGATGTACCAAGATATCAAGCAGCACTTCTGGTGGAACGGGATGAAGAGGGAGATAGCTAGATTCATTTTTCGTTGCTTGGTATGTCAGCAAGTGAAGGCAGAGCAGCAAGGCCAGCTGGATTATTGCAACCGCTTCCTATCCTGGAATGGAAGTGGGAACATATCACAATGGACTTTGTGACCGGTTTACCGAGATCACCAAGTGGTAAAGATGCTATTTGGGTAATAGTAGATCGGCTTACTAAGGTGGCATACTTTCTTCCTTTCAGAGTAGGGCAATCTACAGAAAAGTTGGCAGAGTTGTATATGCAGCAGATAGTCAGACAGCATGGGGTCCCAGTCAGTATTGTGTCAGACAGAGATACCCATTTTATATCACATTTTTGGAAGAGCTTACATCATAGCTTGGGTACCAAGTTAAGATTTAGCACGTCTTACCATCCACAGACGGACGGGCAATCAGAAAGAACAATTCAGACTTTAGAAGACATGTTGCGAACTTGCACCCTAGATTTTGGAGGATCTTAGGAGAGCCACCTACACTTGGTTGAGTTCTCATACAACAACAGTTATCAAGCCAGTATCCAGATGGCGCCATTTGAAGCACTATATGGTAAAAAGTGTAGGTCGCCACTAGCATAGGACGATATCGGGGAGAAAAAGATGTTAGGCCCGGAGATGATTGTTCAGACAGTGGAAGTGATTAAAGAAATTAGAGAGCGACTTCGAGTTGCGCAGGATCGGCATCGTCATTGGGCGGACCAGCATCATAGGCCGCTAGAGTTTTCTGTTGGGGACTACGTATTCTTGCGGATCTTACCTACCCGTGGGGTCATTAGATTTGGTATTCGCGGGAAGTTGAGTCCCCGATACGTGGGCCCGTTTGTTATCCTTGAGAGGATAGACGATGTTGCTTATCGTTTATCCCTTCCACCTTCGTTACGAGAGGTGCATGACGTGTTTCATGTATCTCAGTTGTGAAGATATGTATCAGACCCAAGCCATGTCCTTGATCATTCTGAGCTGGTTGTTGGTACCAACCTGTCTTACGAGGAACAGTCTGTGTCTATTTTGGACCGAAGAGAGAAGATACTCAAGAACCGAACAATTAACCTTGTCCGGGTTGCTTGGGGTCATCACTCCTTAGGAGAGTCAACGTGGGAATGTGAGGATGATATCCGATCACGGTATCCGTACCTGTTTGACTCATAAGGTATATTTCCTTCTGTATACCTTGATTGTCTTAACTCCTCATGCTTGTCACCTTATGAGTAGAATTCCTTAATGTTGTAGATTGTTAGATGTAGATACATTACTTGTTATTATCATTATAGAATGATTGCTTACTCAATTGTTTATACTTAGATTAGTTTAGCTTCGATATTTCTATCATGCTTGGATCTGAAATTTCGAGGACGAAATTTTTCTAAGGAGGGTAGAGATGTCACTTCCTATTCCCAAAATACGTATTTTTAGAATGCATGTACTGTTTAAATGTAAATATTTTATATTTATCATGTATTGCTCTGTATTTAAATCCCTTTAATTTTATGTTAATTAATTTCCTGCAATTTTATTTCTGCACTTTACTTTCTGCTTTTATACTCTGCTTTAGCTTTGCTATGGGTTCGGCTCAGATTGGTTTAATTATGTTGGTTCATCATGAACCGAAATAAACCCCCACCTACCACCACCCCATTTAAAGCTCCAAACCCTTTCTTACTCTTCATTACTTCTTCTCATTACTCTTCTTCTTCCTCCTAACTCTCCCACTAACCTAGGAGAGCAAGTCAAGTGCCAACTTGCTTCTTGATGGATCCCCATTTTTATTGTTCCATCATCTTCCTTATTTGATTCTAAGTCTCTTTAGTACTTGGCATTTTCGATTTCCATGGCTTCTTTATTATAGATCTAAGTTTGTTGCATTTTCAGATTTCTTAGGTTTTGATCTAGTAAACTTTGTTATCTCCAAGTTTTGATGGTTCCATGTTGTAGAGAATTTCGTTCTACCCCATTTTGACGAAGTTCAGATTTGGGCTTAGAATGAAGGATTTATGGAGCTTGGAAGCAATGGCTTCCATGGTGCTGTTCTCAGAAAAATTCGGAGAGGAAGAACAGCCACAGCCGCATGAATCTTCATTTCTCAGGCGCATGATATTATTTATTTTCCAATCATTTTCCATAGCGCATGAGATTATTTATTTTCCAATCATTCCCACAGCGCATGAGATTTATTTCCTACAGCCGCATGAATCTTTCTTCCTCAGGCGCATGAGATTATTTATTTCCCAATCATTTTCCACAGCGCATGAGATTTATTTTCCACAGCCGCATGAATCATTCTTCCTCAGGCGCATGATATTATTTATTTTCCAATCATTTTCCACAGCGTATGAGATTATTTATTTCCCAATCATTTTCTACAGCGCATGAGATTATTTATTTCCCAATCATTTTCCTCAGACGCATGAGATTATTTATTTCCCAATCATTTCCCTCAGGCGCATGAGATTATTTATTTTCCAATCATTTACCACAGCGCATGAGATTATTTATTTTCCAATCATTTTCCACAGCGCATGATATTATTTATTTCCCAATAATTTCCCACAGCGCATGAGATTATTTATTTCCCAATCATTTCCCCTAGGCGCATGAGATTATTTATTTCCCAATCATTTTCCACAGCGCATGAGATTATTTATTTCCCAATCATTTTCTACAGCGCATGAGATTATTTATTTTCCAATCATTATTTATTTCCCAACTTTTATTTCCCGAACTTGGCATTAATTAACATTGATTGTTATCTTGATTAATAATTGATCATGCTTTCCTTGATGGAACTAAGAGACTGGCTAGTCGTCTTATTGAATTAGATGGAATAAGACACGTTCATATTAACTATGAACTATTATAATCGATTGGTCAATCCCGAATATTGGCATATGGATACATGCATGCTACAATTTATTTATTTATTTTACGAAAGCAGCATGTGTACTCTATGGTCAAGGCATGATTATTCCGTGGTTAGTTTTAATTGTTGCATTACGCTATGTAAGACCTACAACTTAACCGCACGGGTATCGTTGTAGAGTTGGGCATATCGTACATTGTACGGAAGTACTCATTCTGAATGACCATGATCCACGGCATGGGATTTCACTTAACATAGAGGCTACTAAGTTAAATAAAATAATGATTGCATGGAGAGTATGGATTTCCGAGTTCTTATATGGCAGCCCTCTTTGGGACTATTAGTGCCCGATAGGCCGGCTGGTTTCCACAGATACTGCAATTCTGCCACACGGGCAGGGAGAGGTATCTGCTTATATTATTGTATATTGTATATTGATGACGGGCGTCCCGCTGGGACTCGTCTAATTCATGATTGGCGCAATGGATTGATTGGATCGACTAGCCTTGCTTATCCATAGTAAGAACTGAGAAATCCTTATTGCATAATTCCAGGATAACTTGGGACTCACAGTAGTAAGCCGTAGGAGTTGGATGGCCATTTAAGTTGATTTGTTTGTGTACTGTACCTACTCTGTTAACTAACTAAGATGATCAGAGCGTCGAGACATGACGGGCCAACCTCTGTCCTTGTTTGGTTGGGAGGTTGGATCGAAGTGTCGTGACATTATGTGAGTCCTAAAAGCAAGCAGAGATCTATATATCCTATTCTCTTATTACTGGTTTTAACTCCTCATATCGTGCTTCCTTGCGGTACTTGCTATTAGAGGTCTAACCTCTCTGGTTTTGTATGGCCAGATTTAGAGCCGGTTCCCGAGGACTCAGCTTACTTCTACCTCCAAGATGGTCAATACTAGTGGAATGATCGCAGGAGGACTCGAGTGGGTTCCTTACTTCCCCGCTCGTTTTGTTAATTACTTTACATTTTACCGCTTGGCACCGACATGTTAGTCGGATAGTCTTGCACTTACTTTTACATAATTGTAATTAAGTCAGACTGCAGCTGATAACAATTGTGTATATGTTTCTATATCATCTGGCTATGTTTTGTAAAGCCAGATCTCAAGAACATTTTGACTAAGCGTTTGGGACGCCTTATTGCTTTATCTTAAATGTTCTCTGTTATTACTTCTTGTCTGAATGATTGAGACAATAGATGTGAAGTGACCATAGCGAGAATTTCATATAGTATGCACCCCCTTGTCTTTTAGACATCATTGATCGTATTATACGGTATTCATCTACCCGTAATACGTAGCTGGCTGAGTCATTCTCCCGCTCTCCAGTATTCTGGTTCTGGGGCGTGATATTGACCAAGAGTTGACTTTGGCCTAGTTTGACCAAGGAGTCCAAGATATTGACTTAGTCAACTAAAGTTCACCCAGTTTGACTAGTTACTGCGCTGAACATGTGTGTCCATCTTTGCAAAATTATTTCCAAATGGATATGAATTACTATTTGCGGAATCGTTCATGGATGTACAATAGTCGTCCTGATGATATGTGTGGTGTGCGGGATGAGTACATAGCGGGAGTAGAGCAGTTCCTGCAGTTTGCTAAGTCGTTCCCTCAATACATGGACGGTACCAAAATTAAGTGTCCGTGTGTGAAATATCATAACGTGAAATATTATCCAGAAGTGGAAGTGACATATCATTTGTACTCGAAGGGTTTCACGTCTAATTACTATCAGTGGACCGCACATGGAGAACTTGTGTCTTTAGCATCAGAGCCGGAGCCATATGTTGAGCCGTATATGCATGTGGGACCTAATTTTGTTTCAGATAATCATGCATACGACGACGGGTGCATGAACATGGTTTTCGACGCTACGGGGCCTAGTTTTGTTCATGATGCAGCTGAGGAGGCACCGAATGTCGATGCTGCAAAGTTCATAGAGTTGTTGGAGAATGCAAGGACTCCATTGTATCCTGGTTGTGAGGATCATTCACCGTTGGAGGTGGTTACAAGACTGTTGAGCATTAAGTCAGATTTTAACATGTCGCAAGAATGCTACAATCGAGTGTTGGAGTTGATTATAGAGATCTTGCCGGCGGGTGCTAAGTTACCTAAAGACTAATATCGGTCTAAGAGGATGGTGAGATCTCTCTGGATGGGATACGAGAAAATCGATTCTTGTCGCAATGGGTGCATGTTGTACTACAAAGACGACAAGGACGCAGATGTGTGCAGATTTTATGGTGCTGATCGCTATAAGACAACTACTACAGGAAGGTCTACCGGTGCAAGAAGACCGACCGATTCAATGCACTATTTGCCTTTATACTTGCCTTTAACGTCGTGGTTGCAAAGATTATTTATGGTGAAAGAGATGGCCGAAAATATGAGTTGGCACATGCGAGAACAGATTGAAGGAGTGTTGGATCATCCATCCGATGGAGAAGCGTGGAAGCATTTTGATCGAGTGTATCCTGATTTTGCTTCAGATCCGCGTAATGTCAGGTTGGGGCTATCTTTTGACGGTTTTACTCCTTTTGGTCTTTCGGGATCCTAGTATTCGTGTTGGCATGTGATTGTCACTCTGTATAACCTACCGCCTTGGATGTGCATGAAGACTCAGAACATGTTTCTAACCGTTATAATTCCTGGTCCGAATAATCCCAAGAGGAACATTGATGTGTACTTACAACCTTTGATAGATGAGTTGAATCAGTTATGGGAAGTAGGCGCTAACACGTACGATGTTTCCAGGAAGAAGAATTTTCAGATGAAGGCAACCCTTATATGGACCATCAACGACTTTATGGCCTATGGAATGTTATTTGAATGGAGCACTCATGGCCGTCTCTCATGTCCGTATTGCATAGACCGTACTAAGGCTTTCCGCTTGAAACACGGAGGAAAATCGTGCTTCTTTGATTGTCATCGGCAATTTCTGCCAAAAGATCATCCGTTCAGAAGGAACATGAATGTATTCCGTGCCGACGTTGTAGAGAAGGGTGATCCACCGCCAAGGTGGTACGGAGCCACGATACAGGAGGAGGTTAGAGATTTTCCAAGTGCTATCGAAGATCCTACAACTGGGTACAAGTGCGATAGATTTGGTAGAGATCATAACTGGACAAAGAGGAGCATATTCTGGGATCTGCCATATTGGAGTACCAATCTGATCTGACATAATCTTGATGTCAAGCATATTGAGAAGAATGTGTTTGATAACATAATTAATACTGTGATGGACGTAAAGGGAAAAACGAAAGATAATACCAAGGCCAGGTTGGACTTAGAAGAAATATGCAAACGCCCTGCGTTGCATTTGATAGAGGAGAATGGAAAACAGTTCCTGCCGAAGTTAATTTTCTCACTGGACAATGAGGATAAAGTGAGACTTTGTCGGTGGATCCAGGGCCTAAAATTTCCAGACGGGCTGGGGATGCAGATTCCATACCCTCATCCTCATCTCCGAGTACGCTAGTGTACCGTTCTGTTCCCGGTCCATTACCGGGACATGGCAGTTCCAGCAGGTTGGCGACTCCTCCCTCGTCGTCCAGCATTCCTGATCTCGCGTCCAGCATTCCTCCTGCCGACGGATCCATGGGAAGAGCCGACGCCGAGCATATGGAGGACGGCGATCAGACTGATCCTGCACAGACAAGAGGTGAGAGCGACCCTCCATGCGCTCCCCCGGACGAGACGCGTATGGAGATTTGGACGAACGAGCCTACGAAGTAAGTTAATTAGTTAATATATATTTCTCAAATGATTATATGTACATATATATTCATGAAATTTATTATTGTATAGATATCGGCCTCCTGCAGTACAGAGACAACTGGGGTTATTTCTGAGGCAGAACTATGGTGGGCCTTGGATTAACTACTCAGATGCTCCCGCAGATATGAAGGCCTTTTGGTTGGCCCACTTCAAGGTAAAAAAATTATTTATTTTTAAATTTTAATAATTATTTGTGTATATTATATAACTTTTCTATTTTACTTCTTATAGAGGATCTATTTCTATCCATCACACCGGGCGGCAAAGATCGAGGCCCAATTTTCTGCCGTCGCAGGCAAGCTCATCCGTGATGCATCCACGACCAGAAGTCTCGTGATCGCTCCGAAAAGCCGATCCATGTTTGGATCACGCCAGAGCAGTGGACTGCGATGAAGGCTAGATTCGGCGAGGCTAGGTACCAGGAGCGGTCTGACAAGGCCAAGGTGGCGCGGTCGAGCGCCAGTAAGTGGTGTGGTGGCTCCATTTCGATGACAGAGCATTTTTGTCGTCTGGTACATTTTCTATGACGGATATCATTTTATGTATAGTTGGATAGAATGTTTAATACTAATAATAGATAATATATTTTAACCGGTAAAAAAGGGTGAGGACCCCAACATGGTGACCGTCTTCTTTGTCACCCATCGGAGGGCTGGGGAGTTCATTGACGAGAGGGCGACATGCATATGTATGTTCTATTCTTTATATTAATTTACTATAATTTAGAAAACAGGAAAATAGATATCAATATAGACTTTAGCAAACACTTATACGTTAGCAAATATTATTTTAGGCCGAGTTTCTTCGGCTATAAGAGAAGGCGGCTGCTGCTGCTAGTGCGCCAGCAGAGGGAGGGGCCGGTACTTCCTCTCAGTCGCCTACAGCTCCATCGCAGGACGACCTCTGGATGACCGTCGTTGATGGTCTTCAGAAGGGTACGTACTATGGTACGTGATCCTACGACACCTATTTGGCTTCAGAGTCGTCCCGGGCCCCCTCTGTCAGTGCGCAGTCTCCAGCTTCGCAGGCGTCATCACGAGCTCAGGATATTGGTCGTCAGATCGACGAGCTGCGTCGCGAGTTGCAGCAACAGATTTCTGATTACCATACCGCAGAGCAACCATCCGATGATCACCGGACGATTTGATGCGGTCAAGCGCAGTATACAAGAGCTGATGAGTCTGCAGCATGCTACAGCTGCCAACTTGCACACGCTCACTGTCACCCCCGTTTTTTGTTCTACGTATTTCTATTATACGTATACGGAATCCTGACATGTATTTTTATTTTCTTGCCTGGCTAGCTAATTCTAGTTTAATCTTGATTAGGTTCATCATAGCATGTAATGGTTTAACTTGGTTTATTTTGGATTGGCTTGGTTTATTCTTTGGTTCATCATGATAAACCCACCACCATCCCCCTTTATAACCCACCTAACTTTTCTCTCTCCTCTACTTTCTCATTAACTCTTCTTCCTTCTCCATTAAACCCACCACCAACCAAGAACACCCCTTAGGCAAGTGCAGCTTGCTTCCACAAGAGAGCCCATTTTTATTGTTCCATTAGCTTCTTCTCATGTTTCTAAGACACATTAGAACTTGTTATTTTCTATTTTGAGGCTTTAATTTTTGTAGATCTAGAAATTAGTTATTTTTGGATTTTGGTAGTTTTGATCTATCAAACTTCTTTGGTTTCAAGTTTTGATGGTTCCATGTTGTAGAGAATTTTATTCTACCCAATTTTGACCTTTGAAAAGTTGGATTTGGACTTATTTTGACCAAGTTATGGACTTTTGAAGCTTTGGGTTCAAACCATGGAGTTCTTGCTGATTTGGAGAAAACAGTGAGCAGTGTGCGCGAGCTTTTTAGCTTGCGCCACTGAGTTGCGCACGCTCTTTAGCGCAGCGCAGTCTGACTCATACGCTGCCTTGATAAGGAGTCGTATGGAGTACATACGCTGCCTTGATGAGGAGTCGTATGGAGTACATACGCTGCCTTTTGGAGACGTATGTCTTGCATACGCTGACTTGAGCACAGCCTGACTTGAGCGCAGCCTGACTTGAGCACAGCCTGACTTGAGCGCAGTCTGACTTAGGCGCAACTGGACCTGACCCTACTTACCCTGGCGCAACTTGGCTAATGCCACTTGTTGGCCATAGTACCCCTTGTCCCCCCTTGGGCGCATTATGTCCCCATATTCCCCTTTTTATGATTTTTGCACCCATTTTATATCCTTACGCCTTTTGATGTAAACTCGACATGAACCCGATGTGATCATGACATTATTTATGAATGTTAATCGGAACAAGGCTTAGTGATGGAATTGCATGATTAGTGACCCGCCGTGGTGCACTCTTGACAAGTAATTTGACATGATAATTCTTGATGGTGGTCCATTGTGACGCACCCTTGCCTTGATAATTAATCTTGATAAGCAATCCGACATGATAACCTTGATACGCTGTTGTGACGGCTAACCTGGCATGCTAAGCAAATTCTTGACACCGTGGGTGATTGTATTGAATATGCTTGTATAAGCAACCAATCTTGTCTCGCATCATGTCTAGGACATGTATCCCTGGTTACCACGGTCAGGGATTCATACCGAAACTGACTAGGTTAATGACTAGATTGATCAAGTAGAGCATATAGAGAGGTATTTCGGCTACAAGCAATCCCGTTATCTGGGCACCTTCCTTGATGGACTTGTAGCCTGCCGACGAGTAGGGCACATTTTCAGCTCACTGTTATGTGGGACACTATATGAAACGATTACTATGCACACTGTCATGTGTTGCATCCAAGTCACCTAACAAGGCATGATAACTCTAAGCTTGAACCTTGCGTCTGGATAACCTGGATAGTCTGCAGGGCTTGTGGCCGTAGGCGTACCTCATTGCATCTTGCTAGTAACTAAGCTTGTGATAACCCTAGTTAGTTAAGTATCAAGCCGTACTCCTTGCTTGGCCGTGAATGATGGATGGAGTCCTATCTTGTCTAGTCTTGCCCAGATCCGGTGCATGGATATCTTCGGACATGCTTGTTTATGCTTTACTTTATCGATAATTGGTTCGAGGCTAAGTTCTGTTCAGGTGAAGGGTTACAACTCCGGTCCTTGTTTGGTTTACGGGTTGTAACTTGGTTACCGGAATAGTCCTTTAGTTATCTTATCGTTTATCATCCTGTTTTCTTTAACTCATGTCTTATGTTATTTCACCTATGACCTTATGTGCTGACATGCTGGTTTTAGTTCTTAAGTGAAGCCTCCTTTGTGGCACTTGCTCTTTCTGGGGTCTGACCCAGCTGGTTTTGTATGGCCAGATTTCGGAGCAGCTATCGAGGATCTTCCAACCTTCCTGCCAGATGGTGAACACTAGAAGGAATCCCGGCAACGAGTGGATTTTATTTTGCTCTCCCACTCCCTTGTAAAAATATTCTTTTGAGGCGTTTAGCCGCCGAGCAAGTGTTAGCTCGTTTGCAACTCTATTTACTGTCTGCCTACGGGCTGTAGCATGATTGACAAATCCTAGGGTTGATCATGTATGACTTAAACTCTTGCTAGTCTTCGTATTTTGTATGACTAGCTTCATGATCATCTGAATATGTAATGTATGGGACGCCTTACTTTGTATGTCTGATGATCTACCATCTTGTTATATCTGCTCGCTTGCTTAAGATTGAGACACTAGGCTTGTTATTGACACTAAGAGACTAATGGCTTGTAGTAAACCCTCATGCATCTAGACAGCCATGACCATATTGCGAGGTGAGAATTACTTCAATGTACGTAGCTGGCTGTGTCTGTCCCCCGCTCTCCAGTATTCTGGTTCTAGGGCGTGACACGGTTTAAGTGGTGGCCCATGCAGGTCTTGTAAATCAAGATGTGTGAGGGTTTACCGGATAGATGTCTCAATCAGCACTCGCCCTTGAACTCTACTCGTGCCTTCTGATCTTTCAGAATCCTTGACCTGATCACATGTTTGTATCCTCGATCTATCATGGTCCTTTTTTATTGTTCCCCACGTCGTTTCTTCAGCGGCATTGTTCCTGGTCCTACCGATCAGCGAGGCGGAGCACCTCCAGTGGACCAACAGCAACCTGGAGACCAAGCCCAGCACTCTGGAGCGGCCTCCCGAGTCATGCATTCCGGGGATCCCGAGCCCCCAGTTCAGCCAGTCTAGCGTGCAGAGCCTGACGATGGCACCTTGGTGGGTCTCATCAGGACATTGCTTGTGTCTCAAGATCGTCGGGGCGATGCCCTGCACCAGACAGTACAGGATGCCATGGGCCGTGTTGGTTATCAAGGGAACAGTACGGCTAGCAGTTTCAAGCGCCTCAACCCTTCCTTCTTTGATGGGAGTGAAGACGCTATTGCAGCTGATACGTGGCTCCAGGACATTGAGATTATCTTAGATGCAGCCAAGACCCTAGAAGGAGAGAAGGTAGCTGTGGTACGTCTACAGTTATTGGACCTAGCCCGCACCTGGTGGGCGATGATAGCAGTCGGATTGGCAACGCCTGTTCCGTGGGCGGTATTCAGTGACAAGTTTCAGATCAAGTACTTCGATGCTGTGGCTCGGCATGACTTACAGACGAAGTTCACCAATCTCAGGCAGATGAGCAGGACGGTCGATAGATATGCGACCGAGTTTTCAAGACTGAGTCGGTTTGCTCCCACTTTGGTGGCAACCGAGTTTGATCGAGCGCAGCGGTTCCAGCAGGGACTCCACCTAGAGATCATTCTAGCAGTGGAGCAGTTTAAGCATCAGACCTTTGATGCTGTTTTGCGGGCAGCTAAGAGGTATGAGTATACCTCACAGAGAATTGTGGATAGAACTGGAGGACGGAAGCGGTCCCATGGTCAGATGATCCAGTCTTCAGCCCCAGCCCCGGCAGCTAGGGCCTTGACCATTGGAGCTCCAAGGAGGGCAGCCTCAGTTACGTCGGTTCAGCATTCGACTCTGACGTATCCTCAGCAGCAGAAGCGGAGGCAGTCTTCCACAATGGGCTGTATTCATTGTGGGAAGCCAGGGCATGTAGTGTCAGAATGTCGCCGAGCACAAGGATTGTGTTTGGCTTGTGGGGCACCGGATCACATGATAGGGTCCTGCCCACAGAGAGCCGGTTCATCCTCATCGGCCCAGACTAGTCCCTCAGTGAGGGGACCAGCACCAGTGCAGCAGCAGCAGTATCAGCCTCCGAGACCATTGCCGCCTCAGGCCCAGGCATTCCAGCAGCAGCGACCGCAACAGTATGCCCAGGTCCAAGCTCAGGTTCAGAACCGCCAGAGAGGTTTCCAGCAGAGGGGACCAGCACCCAGAGGGCACGGTCAAGCGATGGCTTTGACCGTAGAGGAGGAGTTGGCATCAGGTGAGGTGGTGGCAGGTACCATTCTCGTCAACTCTTTTCCTGCATCGATATTATTTGATTCAGGTGCATCACATTCATTTATGTCTGCACGATTCACGACACGGATATGACTGGAGCCCGAGTCATTATCAGTAAGGCTCAATATACTTACTGGTAACGAACTTGTGGGTGTAAATAGGGTATTTTCCTCGTGTCGAATCGTAGTTAGCGGTAGAGAGTTTTCCACTAGGTTGATAGATTTTCTGATGGTCGATTATGATGTAGTCCTAGGAATGGATTGGTTGAGGGACCAGTATGCTAGAATAGATTGCCATATCGACAAGATTATTTTTAGTATTCCCGGTGAGCCAGAGTTTTCCTTTTCTCGAGGCGGAGTAGAACCTTCTTCCCCAGCATTACGGATGACCGTAGCAGCAGCAGTTCAGTTTCCCAGAGTTGTAGAAGAGTTTTCTGACGTATTTCCCGAAGAGCTTCCAGGTATGCCCCCAGAGAGAGAGATAGAGTTCACTATCGACTTGATTCCAGGGACGACACCAGTGTCAGAGAGAGTCTATAGGATGGCACCATCAGAGTTGGAGGTCCTGTACAAGATGATTGAAAAACTTAGAACCAAGGGATTTATTCGTGCTAGCGGATCACCTTGGGGAGCTCCGATGCTTCTTGTGAAGAAGAAGGATGGTACGTCAAGATTATGTGTTGATTATCGTACCTTGAACTCTGTAATAATTAAGAACAGATATCCTTTACCAAGGATAGATGATTTATTTGATCAGCTCAGGGGAACGGCGGTATTCTCGAAGATTGACTTGCGGTCAGGGTACCATCAGATCAGAGTCAGAAAGCAGGACATCCCGAAGACAGCATTCAGATCGAGGTATGGACATTGGGAGTTTCTTGTTATGCCATTTGGAGCGACCAATGCGCCGGTCGTATTCATGGACCTCATGAATTGTATCTTCATGCCCTATTTGGACCAGTTCGTGATAGTGTTCATAGACGACATCTTATTCTATAGTGAGAACGAGGCAGAGCATGAGCAGCATCTTCGTGTAGTTCTTGAGATTCTCAGGGAGCACCAGTTGTACGCAAAGTTCAGTAAGTACGAGTTTTGGTTGGATCGTATCTCGTACTTGGGTCATATCATCACCAGAGGTGGAGTGGAAGTTGATCCCCAGAAGATAGTGGCTATAGAGACATGGCCAGTACCTAGCACCGTTGCAGAAGTTCGGAGTTTCCTCGAATTGGCCGGCTATTACCGACGTTTTGTGTCAGACTTTGCTCGGATTTCAGCGCCACTGACGCAGTTGACCCGTAAGGATATACAGTTTGCTTGGACAGCAGAGTGTCAGAGTTCATTTGAGAAGTTGAAGCGGAGATTGATGACGGCTCCCATTCTCACGCTTTCCGACGGGAAGGGAGGATTTTTAGTTTATTATGACGCATCTGGCAAGGGATTAGGATGTGTCTTGATGCAGCATGGTAAGGTATTCGCTTATGCATCACGTCAACTTCGTGACCATGATAGGAATTACCCAACCCATGACCTGGAGTTAGCAGCCGTAGTTTTTACATTGAAACTTTGGAGACATTATTTGTATGGAGATCGGGTGGAGATTTTTACCGACCACAAGAGTCTGAAGTATGTGTTTACCCAGAAGGATCTTAATATACGTCAGAGGAGATGGCTAGAGCTACTTGTGGATTATGACATCAGCTTGCAGTATCATCCTGGGAAGGCCAACGTAGTAGCATATGCATTGAGCAGGAGAGCCGGAGTTTATTTTCAAACGGCGCAGCCAGAGTTGTTAGCAGATCTTCAGAATATGGGTATTGAAGTTGTTCTTCCTTCCAGTGTGGCATTGATGGCCAGTATGCAAGTTCAGTCCAGTGTAGTTGAGAGGATCAAGTTAGCTCAGTCCACGGATTCTAAGCTCTAGCGGCTGAGAGCAGAATGTGTGGCAGGGCGAAGACCAGAGTTATGTGTTCATAAGGACGGTACACTCCGACATGGAAGACGTCTTTGTGTACCCAGTGGTGATATCAGACAGGAGATCATGGCAGAGGCTCACAGTTCTCAGTATTCAATTCATTCCGGCGGTACGAAGATGTATCGTGATATTCGGCAGCATTTTTGGTGGAATGGCATGAAGAGGGAGATAGTTCGGTTTGTCTCTCGTTGTTTAGTTTGTCAACAAGTTAAGGCCGAACATCAGAGACCAGCTAGACTTCTTCAACCTTTACCGATCCCGAAATAGAAATGGGAGCACATTACCATGGATTTTGTGACTGGATTACCTAGATCCCCAGCTGGGAGAGATGCCATCTGGGTTATAGTTGATCGTCTCACGAAGGTAGCTCATTTTCTTCCTTTCAGAATCGGTCAGTCGACGGATCAACTTGTAAAGATGTACCTCAGGCAGATAGTCAGATTGCATGGAATGCCAGTCAGTATTGTATCCGACAGAGATTCAAGATTCACCTCGTACTTTTGGCGGAGTCTTCAAGAGAGTTTGGGGACTCGTCTCAAGTTCAGTTCAGCCTACCATCCGCAGACAGATGGTCAGTCAGAACGCACGATCCAGACTCTTGAAGACATGCTGCGGTCTTGTACACTCGAGTTCGGTGGTTCATGGGAAGATCACCTATATCTCGTAGAGTTCTCGTACAACAACAATTTCCAGGCTAGTATCCAGATGGCACCTTTCGAGGCCTTGTACGGCAGGAAGTGCAGATCTCCTTTAGCTTGGGACAATATCGGTGAGAGACAAATGCTCGGACCAGAGATGGTGACGCAGACTATTGAGGTGGTCAGACAAGTCAGAGATCATCTTTGAGTTGCCCAAGATCGCCAGCATCATTGGGCCGATTCTCATCGGCGTTCCCTTGAATTTTCTGTCGGCGACCACGTATTCCTCAGGATCTCGCCTATCTGTGGCGTCATTCGATTCGGCGTACGGGAAAATCTCAGTCCTAGGTATATAGGGCCGTTTGATATTCTAGAACGAGTAGGTGATATATCCTATCGTCTCGCTCTTCCGCCGTCGTTACGTGAGGTACATGATGTCTTCCATGTATCCCAATTATGACGGTATATCCCGGATCCGAGTCACGTTCTTGATCATTCGGAATTGGTTGTTGGCACCAACCTTTCGTATGAGGAGAGACCCGTCCATATTGGACCGGAGGGAGAAGATACTCAAGAACAAGACTATCAAGTTAGTCCGTGTTGCTTGGGGTCATCACTCTTTGGGTGAGTCAACGTGGGAGCGTGAGGATGATATCCGATCGCGATATCCCGACCTGTTTGACTCGTAAGGTATAATGTCTTTCTTATGCCATATGCTTAAGTTTCTTGCTTGCATGAATGAATGCTTGATTGACTGCTAGTCATATATTGCATGAAATTAACATAGCTTGCTCGACATCTCTAGCCTCTTGATTAAATTCTGAGGACGGAATTCTTTTAAGGTGGGTAGAGTTGTCACCCCCGTTTTTCGTTCTACGTATTTCCAGTATACGTATACAAAATCCTGACATGTATTTTTATTTTTCTGCCTGGCTAGCTAATTTCAGTTTAATCTTGATTAGGTTCATCATAGCATGTAATGGTTTAACTTGGTTTATTTTGGGATGGCTTGGTTTATTCTTTGGTTCATCATGATAAACCTACCACCATCCCCCTTTATAACCCACCTAACTTTTCTCTCTCCTCCACTTTCTCATTAACTCTTCTTCATTCTCCATTAAATCCACCACCAACCAAGAACACCCCTTAGGCAAGTGCAACTTGCTTCCACAAGAGAGCCCATTTTTATTGTTCCATTAACTTCTTCTCATGTTTCTAAGACACATTAGAACTTGTCATTTTCCATTCTTCGTAGATCTAGAAATTAGTTATTTTCGGATTTTGGTGGTTTTGATCTATCAAACTTCTTTGTTTTCAAGTTTTGATGGTTCCATGTTGTAGAGAATTTTATTCTATCCAATTTTGACCTTTGAAAAGTTGGATTTGGACTTATTTTGACCAAGTTATGGACTTTTGAAGCTTTGGGTTCAAACCATGGAGTTCTTGCTGATTTGGAGAAGACAGTGAGCAGTGTGCACGAGCTTTTTAGCTTGCGCCACTGAGTTGTGTGCGCTCTTTAGCGCAGTGCAGTCTGACTCATACGCTGCCTTGATAAGGAGTCATATGGAGTACATACGCTGCCTTGATGAGGAGTCGTATGGAGTACATACGCTGCCTTTTGGAGACGTATGTCTTGCATACGCTGACTTGAGCGCAGCCTGACTTGAGCGCAGTCTGACTCAGGCGCAACCTGATGTTTAGGCGCAACTGGACCTGACCCTACTTACCCTGGCGCAACTTGGCTAATGCCACTTGTTGGCCATAGTACCCCTTGCCCCCCCTTGGGCGCATTATGTCACCATATTTCCCTTTTTATGATTTTTGCACCCATTTTATATCCTTACGCCTTTTGATGTAAACTCGACATGAACCCGATGTGATCATGACATTATTTATGAATGTTAATCGGAACAAGGCTTAGTGATGGAATTGCATGATTAGTGACCCGCCGTTGTGCACTCTTGACAAGTAATTTGACATGATAATTCTTGATGGTGGTCCGTTGTGACGCACCCTTGCCTTGATAAGTAATCTTGATAAGCAACCCGACATGATAACCTTGATACGCTGTTGCGACGGCTAACCTGGCATGCTAAGTGAATTCTTGACACCGTGGGTGATTGTATTGAATATGCTTGTATAAGCAACCAGTCTTGTCTCGCATCATGTCTAGGACATGTATCCCTGGTTACCACGGTCAGGGATTCATACCGAATCTGACTAGGTTAATGACTAGATTGATCAAGTAGAGCATATAGAGAGGTATTCCGGCTACAAGCAATCCCGTTATCTGGGCGCCTTCCTTGATGGACTTGTAGCCTGCCGACGAGTAGGGCACATTTCCAGCTCACTGTTATGTGGGGCACTACATGAAACGATTACTATGCACACTGTCATGTGTTGCATCCAAGTCACCTAACAAGGCATGATAACTCTAAGCTTGAACCTTGCGTCTGGATAACCTGGATAGTCTGCAGGGCTTGTGGCCGTAGGCGTACCTCATTGCATCTTGCTAGTAACTAAGCTTGTGATAACCCTAGTTAGTTAAGTATCAAGCCGTACTCCTTGCTTGGCCGTGAATGATGGATGGAGTCCTATCTTGTCTAGTCTTGCCCAGATCCGGTGCTTGGATATCTCCGGACATCCTTGTTTATGCTTTACTTTATCGAAAATTGGTTCGAGGCTAAGTTCTGTTCAGGTGAAGGGTTACAACCCCGGTCCTTGTTTGGTTTACAGGTTGTAACTTGGTTACCGGAATAGTCCTTTAGTTATCTTATCGTTTATCATCCTGTTTTCTTTAACTCATGTCTTATGTTATTTCACCTATGACCTTATGTGCTGACAAGCTGGTTTTAGTTCTTAAGTGAAGCCTCCTTTGTGGCACTTGCTCTTTCTGGGGTCTGACCCAGCTGGTTTTGTATGGCCAGATTTCAAAGCAGCTACCGAGGATCTCCCAACCTTCCTGCCAGATGGTGAACACTAGAAGGAATCCCGGCAACGAGTGGGTTTTATTTTGCTCTCCCACTCCCTTGTAAAAATATTCTTTTGAGGCGTTTAGCCGCCGAGCAAGTGTTAGCTCGTTTGCAACTCTATTTACTGTCTGCCTACGGGCTGTAGCATGATTGACAAAATCCTAGGGTTGATCATGTATGACTTAAACTCTTGCTAGTCTTCGTATTTTGTATGACTAGCTTCATGATCATCTGAATATGTAATGTATGGGACGTCTTACTTTGTATGTCTGATGATCTATCATCTTGTTATATCTACTCGCTTGCTTAAGATTGAGACACTAGGCTTGTTATTGACCCTAAGAGACTAATGGCTTGTAGTAAACCCTCATGCATCTAGACAGCCGTGACCGTATTACGAGGTGAGAATTACTTCAATGTACGTAGCTGGCTGTGTCTGTCCTCCGCTCTCCAGTATTCTGGTTCTGGGGCGTGACACTCACAGAGTCTACGCAGCGCATAGAGCGTAGACAGGTCGAGCTGGAGGGATCGCAGAGGACCATGTCTGCCTCACTTACTCAGGTACAAACTTCGATTGAGAAGAGTACTCAGAGGATGGTGAGTACCCTTGCTGCGCATGGTGAGCGACTGCGAGAGCTGGAGCAGATACGTCCTCCCGGTTCATCGACGTCGCCGACTCCAGACATTGCTCTGCCTCTTACTGCCCCTACGGTGCAGCTCACACAGGTGCAGTATGAGTACATGCTATCTCAGATGCGCGACAGGGGTCCTCAGTAATCCAGTAGATTTTTTTTATCATCTTTGTATGTATTGGCCCTATGGGCCCATTGACCGTTTTGTACACTGATTTTCATTATTATTTGACTCTGTTAGACATGTATGTTTGTGATATTTAATTTGTTGGTATTTTCGTTGAGTACATGTATGATATTTAGTTGTAGACTGTTATGATGGGAGACTGTTATTCATCTATTAGTTGTAGACTGTTATGATGGGAGACTGTTAATTATGATGATATCTGCGACGGGGATGACAAATATACCTACGCTGGGTTATAAGCGATGATCTGATATACAAAGGAGGTGCTGCCCAAAATTTTAAAAAATATAATGTGTATTTTTGTGATGATGTGTGTCTGTGTTTACAATGTATGTGAAATACAGTGTTCGAAACCATCGATAGTTTCGATTACTGTTGTATGTTTTATCTTAGACAGAAAGAGCAACTGTTCAGGGTGTACTTCTGAGAGCTTCATTTTCACATCCTTCACTCTCTCGGGACGTCGTACAGGATCCCGAGAAGGTGAAAGACGTGAAGAGGAAGCTCTGAGAAGTGCACCCTGAACTGTTGCTCTTTCTATCCAAGATAAAACATAGAATAGTAAGCAAAACTGTCGATGGTTCGAACACTGTACTTCACACACACTGTAAACACAGACACACATCATAACAAAAATACACATTATATTTTTTTAATTTTTTTCGGTATTCTGCGACGGATAGCGACGGAGCTGCGACGGATAGCGACGTATGGGGACGTCGCTAATTAGCGGTGTTACGTCGATGTACGTCGTTACTCTGCTGACGTGGTAGGCATGCCATGTCATCACATAAATAGAAATAAACGTCGCTAAGTAGTCGCACTACGTCGCTAATTTTGCGACGTAAAGTTTTCGTCGCTCTCCGTCGCTAACTTTGTGACGACCCAGCGACACGGCAGTGACATCGCAAACAGCGTGGTAGGGCGACGAATTTGTCATCTGCGACTAGCTTTTTCGCGACCTTCATTTTTCGTTGCTAATTACGATTAACGACATATTTTCCATAATTAGCGACGTATCATGACGTCGCTAATTATCTCCTAACCACTACCATTATATATATAGTCCAAGATGGCGTGTCGCCAGTGACTTTTATATAGATAGGTCAAGTGCTAATGATGTCTTATGCAGACAGAGTAAGTTATTACTCAATATAGGAAAGGATGTTGAATATTGGTAAGAATCACCTAAACGGTGACAACTATGATAAATATGATATAGTTCCTAACAATGTCTTATGCAAGAAGAGTAAGTATTATAAATATACAGGGATGATATACGATCGTGGGTAAGAATCACCAAAGGGTGATAACATATATGATTTACATTATGCCGGCTATGAATAATATACATATTTTACTTATGTCGGATATGAACTGCTAATCGACCCTAAAGCAACGAGAAAGAGCACTTTTAATAATATTCTATAACATGATTATTTAGTGTTGTCTTCTTAGGAGAGTTGGGCCAGTACCGCTCTCCAGTACATAGATGAATGTACCGACCCACGTTTGGGGCATCATTACAGGTGCTTGTGCATGGAAAATCGTTTGATCAGTGCTTGGCATCGATGAATCGGATGGGTGTGCAGAAACTTTTTTTGCATGACGATACCTTCTACTATACGGGACATAATGTATAGAACATTGTAACTCGGAATAGAACCAGTGAGATTGTAAGCCAAATTGACAAGTTCATTGTAAGTCGAGTCGGCATATTCAGTAATAAGCCTAAATGACTAGTGATTCAGTTGGTTATTCAAAAGTCTTGTAATCTGTTGTAAACTCTGTATTTAGCTGCAGGCCTTGTAATCTATCGCAATTATCAATAAAAAAGATACATTTTTTTCATATCTTGTTGTGATTTCAATTTATCTGCTTGGTTTGCTGCGATGTCGTTATTTTCTAAGAAATACTGAAATTTGTAATAGTTTTGCCTTGTACAAGTGCAATATAGACTTATACGACATGTGGCTTGTTTTCGATCTCCCGAAATCGGGGCGTGACAAAGTTATGGTTGATCATAGGGAATAATGTGTCTTGCAAGGCAATTGACATAGAGAACATCAAGCTTAAAATGTTCGATGGTGTGGTGCGGACACTTGTGTATGTAATACATCTGAAGAGAACCTCATTTCTCTTAGCACATTGGACTGTTATACCAATGATTAAATTTAATTTTTTGTTATGGTTAATCGATCAAGTTTAGTATTATGGAATCACTAATAATTATGCAATCACTAAAGTATTTATACTAGAATTTAACATAGTCCTAATATGCATTAATAATACCATACTTGCTACTATGTGTTTTGTTTTGTTCACCTAAAATGTATTTAAAGAAAAGCAATAAGCAATATCAATCATAGAAAATACAATAAAGAAATTATGATGGACCAAAGAAATTGCTTGCTTACAAGATCTCTCTAAACCATCCATGACATCTCCGGAGCTACGCACTTGTGGTATTAGTAATTTTAGATCTGGTTAACCTTGTAGAAGCATAGAAAATTTCGATAACCAATGAAAATCTACATGTTGTACAGGAAGTAAAATTTCCAGAAACAGTAATAAAATCGTTTTCTATGCCGTCAAGGGCTCCTATACCACTGGGTTCCTCTACGCCATTCTAAGTCATTGTAAGACCTTTGGCTTTCCTATGATGAAATCCACATGGAAATAGAGAGCAATTTAAAATGTCTCATTTGATGTTGACATAAAAGTAGCAAAAGACATGTATTGACATCAGCTCGCTGATAGTGTCGACTGACACGTAATAGTTACTAGAAACGTAGAGTTGACAAAGCTGACGTCGACATAATGATGACTTCTCATTAATTGACTGCAGAGTAGTGCCACGTGACATCTTGTGCAGACAACCATCTTATTTTGGCGTAGAAAGTGGCACAGAACACGCAGATTTCTCACTTCTCTCTATACAGATATTAACAAATTCAATTGTCAGAAATATCTCTTTCTGAAGAGATCATACGCATTAAAGGCGTATATAAATTCGAAAAGATAGCTGATAACTTTAATAAATTAATATATTCTTCGTAACTACTGCCACGTATCGTGCATACAGTGACCTGTGCCACATTATTTAATACTAATTCCCTACACCCTAGGCAAAAATAGTGTAAATTGAATTTTTTGTGCATAATCCCAAATGTTGGCCATTTTAGTGTAAAGCCTATAAACAACTCAGAATTTGTACTATTTTGGGGGATCCAAAACTAGTATCTTGAGTCTACTTGCTGCAAAACTTTCTCAACAGTGCTTGTGACTCGGAGTTAGCAAAATTTTTTTTTCCATCGTAGCATCGGATCATCAACGGAGCAAAGGAGTCATATGCCGGCTTGACCTTCACCATTACTCTTTCCTAAATTTTTAAATCTCACTGCTTTACTTAGAATTTCTCTATGAATACTTTGTAATTCAACACAATAACAAAAGTTTGGTAAACTTTTTGTTCATGACAAACAAATGATGACTGGGATGATCTGATGGAACTGGAGATCCCCATGACCGCAGATTGGCGTTCATATTAATTGATGGAATTAGGGTTCACGGATTATACCTCATGAATTGATGAGAAGTAGATGACAGCCGCCCATAACCTCAATCAGTTATCGACCTCAATGTCTTCTGTCACATTCCTTCCTCAGGTTGGACGTCGTTTGCGCGACGATCTCCCAATATTTTCTTCTCCTTGGCTTACGCGTGGGCGAATTTGTCACGACCCACACCCTTATGAGGGGCACAAGCACGTGGGTACGTCCAGCCTACGTTGCAGTATCGACGGTAGAACGTTGTATATAACATCTGTAAATACTACGACTAACAATATAAAGGTACCTGTACAGTATATACTCTCCGAATGGAGGTGACATAACAATACAGTCTCAATCACATGATAAAACTAAGGTAGATAGCTCAGAAGGGAAAACATATGATAGGTGAAATAGTAAATAAGTCTAGTGTCCAATACAAGCCCAGATATATACAACATCACAGGGTCTCAAAATATAACATAGAAGCTACAGTCTGATAATGCTAGCTGGATCGCAGTCCAGGCAACCCTAGCTAATCTACACTACTCTTGGAGAACGAAGTCTAATGGCTCTACTATAAGGCCACGGTCCTGGACTGCTCCATCTAACTCGAGCCCATAATAGGTCGAGCAGTCCGCCTCAGAATCATCTGTAATATATCATAACGGTATCCTGTCAGAAAAATGAGCAAGTACAAGCGCTAACAGCAGTTCCATGTGAATTGACAAATTCTATAAGAGACAATATAATGAACTACAAGACAAAGATATATGAAGACTTGGGAACCGTTCGAGAGCTGAGTTACAACCCTTAAACCAAACAAGGACCGAGATTGTAACTCTTCTTCCGAGCAGAACTTAGTCTCCAATCAGCGTACAATATAAAGGCATGTAGAACATGTGAGTAACTGGATATCATAGCATGGTGAGAAAGTACTTAATGTAGAACAGAACATGATATATGATAAGATAAGTAAATATAAAATGTGCCTTGAATTATTAGAGCGTTATGTGATCGGCTTGGGATAAGTGATAGGACAGGCTATCCACTTGGCCCGGCAATCCGCGGTGACCTCAATGGAGAGTCATGCCGACCAACCTGGATAACGAGCACAAGGTAAATGAAAATCTCGCTACACCCTACGTGAGGGAGAGTGGCGCGAGCACAAGGATAGTGACAGGGTGGCTTGGATCACATAGCCCCTAATAATTCCCCATCCCCGAATAGTAAAATAGATCTGGACATGACACGTCATGGCACGTGATTCCGTAAGAGGGTAGCAAATCCTCATAGAAATTGGTGTCTATACAAGTATAGGGAACAAGACAGGAAGTATACCAATATACCCAGAAATCCAGGAACAACATCGCATGCCGTGATCCAACATATACTAGTCCGTGAACTATCGTGACTGGGAATCAAGTAAGACACTACGACTGAATCGGATATAGCAGATATCAAAACAATAAAAACTTCAGTGAATGTACTCGCCTGCTTTCCTGAGCTGTAGGGTATATCAATGCTCAGAGTGGTAATCAGAAACCTAAAGATGAGATATTTCATGTTAATTTAGGTTTAACAAAGTTATGAATGATTTACAATGAATGATATGAAATCTAGGTCAAACTAGGTCTCACTGAGTCACACTAAGTCCTGTCAAGGCAATCTAGGTCAAATCAAGTTATATCAAGTCAATTTAAGTCAGACTAAGTCAACTCTAGGTCATACCAGTCATCGCAAGTCAAAACAAGTCGAAGCAAGTCAAACGGGGTCAAGAGTTGGCCTACAGTTGACTTTTAGTCAACTGGTCAATCTTGGTCAACTCTAGGTCACCTCTAGGTCAAACTGGTCAAATGTTGACCAATAGTTGACTTTTGGTCAACTGGTCAACTCTGGTTTGGATTTGGTCAAATTTAGACAAAGTGTTGACTCACGGTTGACTTTTGGATAAAAAGTCAACTCTGGGTCAACCGAGCCAAAATCGGTTCAAATATGACATTTCTAGGGTGTACCTAACAAGCCACCCAAGTTTCAAGTCAATCCGAATACCCGAATCCCGTATCTTGAAATTCCCGATTACCCTTTATTCATTTACCCTTAAACCATTCTAACTTGACGCCAAGTGGCCTTTCCTTAGGAATTTCACTTCGGGCTTCCTAGGGTAGTAGGGTAATAGCCTATACAACCATTACCTACCAAGTTCCCTAGGTAGAGTGGACATCCAGTCCATCTTACGGTCCGTATCGCCCGTTTATCCGTTATCTTGAATATCTCAAGATACACAATGGTACGGTGCGATACCATTCTCCTAATCCCACACGCAACCCCGATTTCCACCTAGGAGCCTACCCGCAAACTCTAATTCACATTAGCTAGGCCCCCTCCAAGTTTCGACGCGTTCCGAAACACGGAACTCAAAATCACCCCTTCACCAAATCTAATTCAACCATTTACTCACTCACTCAACTCTCTCTTTTCACACTCTCTTAGGACTAGTTTTAGGGGTTAGTTTTGTGGGCTAAATAGGTATATATGTAGCTAATATATATGGTTATATATATGTATATATATAGGTATATAGTGGGGGTTTTGGGGGTCAAATGGGGGCCTAAAAGGGGGGGGGGGAATGATGCCTTTGCTGCAGCTACTGCTGCTGGTCCTGCTGTTACTGCTGCTGCTGTGGCTAATTTAGGGGGGCACCAGCCCCCTTGGCTGTCCCCTTGCTGCTGTGGGTGCTCTCCCTTTCTTCCCCTCTAATTCCTTTCCATTCTCCTCTCCAATTCCTCTCTAAACTCCTCTCTAACTCCTCTATTTCTCTCTCATATATATATATATATATATATATATATATATATATATATATATATATATATATATATGAGAGAAATAGAGGAGTTAGAGAGGAATTGGAGAGGAGAATGGAAAGGAATCTCTCATTCCTCCCCTCTCTACACATACAAATACACACACACACATATATATATATATATATATATATATATATATATATATATATATATATATATATATATATATATATATATATATATATATATATATATATATATATATATCTATATATATTATGTAACACCCATATTCTGAATACGTATTTTGTCAAGCTTGCATATATTTCAGACCTGTATTTATTTTCTCAGATTTTGGCATGTACTTGTAATTGGCTTGACTTGCAGATTTTGGTTCTCGTAATTGGGTTTTACCTGGCTTGGTTTATTTTGTGGAGGAGAATTGGTTTGATTTGGTTTAGTTTGGTTTAACATGCATTGGAACACCTTAGCCTATTCTCCACCCTCAACACAACACAACCACCCTCATTAAAACTCCACCTACTTTTCTCTCTCCTCTTTATTCTCTCATTTATTTCTCCATCTTCTTCTTCCTTCCTCTACACAACTCACCAACACCCATAGGCAAGTGCACCTTTCCACCACATGAGAACCACTTTTTATTTGTCCATTAGCTAGATTAGGCCATGGTGATCAACATTAGAACTTGTCATTTTGTGATTTGGAGTTTCCTTTGTTCTAAATCTAGATTTTTACTATTTTCGGATTTATATGGTTTTGATCTATTTAACTTTGATTTTTGCTTGTTTTGATGCTTCCATGTGGAAGAGAATTCAATTTTACTCAAATTAGACCTTTGAAAATCTAGATTTGGCTTTGATTTGACAAAGATATGAAGAATTGAAGTTTTGGAGTTCTTAGAGTTCTTCTCGGGTTGGAGGAGCAGACCTCTCGGCCTGCGCTCTTTAGCGCAAGGCCGATTGCGCAGCTCACCCTTTGGTGAACTGCGCATTCCCTCGGCCAGCGCATTGCGCTGAGCTGAACTGCGCTGGCGCTTCTTAGCCCAGCGTTCCCTTTCCCCTTGCGCGCATGGCTCTTGCGCAGTCCACTTCTGCGCAATCCATCCATGCACCATCCATTCCTACGCAACCTGATCCAGCGCAATCCATCTGCTGCGCCATCCACTCCTGCGCAGCTCACCCCTGCGCAGTTGGTACCCTGCGCAGCTCACCCCTGCGCAGTTGGCCCCTGGCGCACTTGACTCCTGCGCAACCCGACCCCAGGGACCCTTGCGCAATCTGTCCAATCATGGAGATTTGGTTTTATTTTCTTTAAGCTTGGCTCTTCTATAGTCCTGTATATTGATATTTTACGCTCATTTTATATCCTTACGCCTTTTGTCATGAACTTGATTTTACTTAATATGTTTGGAATGACTATTGTACATGGCATGGTATGACAAGGAACTAGCATAACACGACAATGACCCGTAGTGGTGCACTCCTGACATGACCAACCTGACATGATAGTGGCCCGTCGTGGCGCACTCTTGACAAGTACCCTGACATGATTTATCTTGATAACTTGATAGTGGCCCGTGGCGGCGCACTCTTGACTTGACTTGACTTGTAACTTGTAACTTGACTCGTATAATCAACTTGACACCGTGGGTGTTCCTGCTTGCTTGCTTGTGCAATCTACTTGTCTTGTCTTGCATCATGTCTAGGACGTGACTCCCTGGTTCCCACGGTCAGGGATTCATACTGAATATGGATTAGGCTAATGACTAGATCAAACTATAGTTCATGGAGAATTTCCAGTCACAGACAATCTCGTTATCTGGGCGCTCTTAATTGGACTTGTAGCTTGCCGACGAGTAGAGCACATTTCTAGCGCACTGTCATGTGTTGCACCCTCTAAGTCACCTAAGGGTATATCGTCTCCGGGACGATGTACCCAACCATACTCTCAACCCGCGAAAGGATAACTGGATGGTCTGCAGGGCTTGGGACTGGGAAATTCTCATTGCATCTTGTTAGTAACTAGGCTTGTGATAACCCTAGTTAGTTAAAGTAGTAAGCCGTAGTAATTGCTTGGCCGCTTGTGAATGAATGATGTCTAGCCCCGTCTAAGTCTTGTCTAGTCCCTGTACCCTGGTACTCCTGAGCATGATTGTTTTACTTGCTTTAACAATAATTGGACAGAGACAAGGAGCTATTCAGGCGAAAGTTTACAACCCCGGTCCTTGTTTGGTTTACGGGTTGTAACCTGGTTCCCCGAATGGTTCCACGTCCCTAGTCGTTTATTGTCCTGACGTGCTCTTTATTACTTGTACTTTTCTTTCATTTTCTTATGTTCTGATATGATGGCTTTTGTTCTTATTTCGTGGCCTCCTTTGTGGCACTTGCTCTTTCTGGGGTTTGACCCAGCTGGTTTTGTGTGGCCAGATTTCGGAGCAGCTCCCGAGGATCTTCCGAACCTCCAGTCCGATGGTGGCGACTAGAAGGAACCCGGGCTACGAGTGGGTTTTCTATTTTGTAAATTTATTCTTTTTGAGGCGTTTAGCCGACGAGCACCTGTTAGCTCGATGCTCATTTACTTACAGTCTGCCTACGGGCTGTAAACATGATTGACAAATCCTAGGGTTGATCATGCATGACTTAACTCTTGCTAGTCCTAGCATTTTGTACGACTAGCTTCATGATCAGCTGATATGTAATATTTGGGACGCCTTTTATTGTATATTTGGTGGTCAAACATCTTGTAACTATATTACTTGCTTGAGATTGAGACAGTAGGCTGGACCTTAAGAGACCGTTGGCTTATAGTAAACCCTCATATCTAGACAGCCGTGACCGTATAGTTGAGATGTATTCTATTTCAATATACGTAGCTGGCTATGTTCGCCCCCGCTCTCCAGTATTCTGGTTCTGGGACGTGACATATTAACACACACACACACACACACACACACACATATATATATATATATATATATATATATATATATATATATAAAATATATATTAACACACACACACACACACACACACATATATATACACACACTATATATATATTATAACACACACACACACACACACACACACACACACACACACACATATATATATATATATATATACATATATATATACATATATATATATATATATATATATATATATATATATATGTGTGTGTGTGTGTGTGTGTGTGTTATAATATATATATAGTGTGTGTTATAATATATATATATATATATATATATATATATATATATATATATATATATATATATATTATAACACACACTATATATATATTATATAACACACACACACACACACACACACACACACACACACACACACATATATATATATATATATATATATATATATATATTAACACACACACACACACACTCACATATATATATGAACACACACATATATATACATATGAACACATTCACACACACACACACATATAAATATAGTTTTAAGAGTGCCTAACCACTTAGATGCAAATTCTAATTTAGTCTAGAAGTGTCGAAATTTGGGGGAAACTCAAGGACACAAACACAAACACAAATACTAACTTCTCCTCGGACACTCCAAACGGACTGAAACTTGACACGAGTAGGGACACAACTATGGAAATCAATCCTACATGGTCCAACCTAGATTACATGATGAAAAGAATAGATTAGAGGATATGTTGTACCTATCGGGAGATGGATTCCCGATTCGAAAGTCCTCTGACACGGTTCCGACACAATGAATTGTTTAGGACACACCCACTTTACTTCTTGCTCCCAAAAGCTTGGAGAAGCTTCACTTGGGGTAGAGGAAGATTTGTATGGAAGAATATTGGGAAGAAAAAGTTTATTTGGAGATCAAAACCAAGGATTTCCTATTCTTACTTGGGAAGAAACTTGAAGAAGAAAAAAATGGTGAAACTTTGAAGTGAAGAAGAAGGAAAGGGGTGGGGGGTGGGGCCGGCCCTATTGGAAAGGGTTTGGGGCAACTTGCAATTTACAAGTTTGCCCCTCCCTTACTTACATGCTAAGTTAAGTCCAAATTTGGATTTGGGGGTTATCTAAAACTAAATAAAATTCATAATTAAGCTTAAAAAAACTCATGGGGGACTAGTCCAAACTCCTAAACCTAAAAGTTAAGTTTGGGTGGCCATGGCTAATTAACATGTTAAATACAACTCAAGTCGAAATTTTTCGGAGTCCCGAATTAACTCGGAATGTGATAAAATTCGAACCCGACTCCTATAATCATTAAATATTAATATTCATGAAATAAAATTTCCAAAAAATATTCTAAAATGAAAAATTACCATTTTACTCCTAACTTGGAAAAGTGATGGTGACAGAATTTGTCGTAATTTAGTAGAACGGTATAGAACATGCCTAGAATGGAAATGAGTTTATATGAGTGTTTCTGACCGAAATATGGTATTAAATGAGCATAGAATGGTAAAAATAAATATAAATATATGAGTCTAACCGAAATACAGTATTGAACATGTCTAGAATGGTGACTTCAACTCGACTCATACGAGCATAGATGGATGAGTCTAAACAAAATATGGTAAAGAACTAGCCTAGAATGGTGAAAACGATTAAAACATGTGATTTTAACAAAAAAATATGACATAAAATGCTAGTAAAATAGTGCAAACGAGTATAAATATGCGATTCTAATCGAAAAATGGTATATAACAAACTACAATTGAAATGGTCAAATATTAATTTAACTATTTTATTTTATATAAAAATTAGAATACTTACGTAGAGACAAAAAAAAAAAAAAAATTTCAATTCCTATACATATATAATATAATTTTTATACTTTTCTACCTTCCTCTCACTTTATTTATCCGAACCCGAACAACTGTAGAAAAATAATTAGAATAGTCTCTTTGTGGAGCCTAGAAGAACCTAATGAATGATGGGCAAAACCGCTAGCAAGTAAAGGATATATATGGGACCTATGTCTCAGTTCTTAAAACAACAATATTATTATTATTATTATTTATTATTTGCGATGCAAATATTCATATCAATTATTAAACAAAGATCAAATAAAGACCCAAGACCTCGTTTGGTTCACGGTATTGGGTGGGAAAAGAAAAGTAATTACTTTTCTATGTTTGGATGCCAAAAAAATTGAGAAAGAAAGAAAAATAATTTTCGATGGAAGAAAAATTAGGAGAAGAAGTAATTCTATTCATCAAAGTAAGGAATCACTTTCTACATTAAAGTATTTACTTTCTTTTCCAAATTTTTTTGTATTTTCAAACACTGAAAATAAAAATCAACATAAATTGTAATTTTTCAAAGGCAAAGAAAAACCAATCTATTCCGCGAACCAAAGGAGGCCCAAGTATATCAGTAGAGCTGTCAAGTGGGCCGGGTCGGCCCGGCCCGACACGAATTTGAGTGGGCCGGGCTTGAGTCGGACCTCTTGAGCCCATGAATTGTAGCGGGTCGGACCGGACTATGGATGAAAATTTTAAGTCTAGTCAGGCACATGATCCGCGACACGGTGGACTTCGGGTCGTGCCGTGCCGGGCCGGGCACGACCCAATATAAGGGACTCGGCCGGGTCGCACTAGAGGCCATCATTTTAATTCAGTTCAGTTCAGTATATACATATATCATTCAAGGGTTTTTATTTCATTGATCAATCAATACATGGTTGCCATATACAAGTGACCAAGTGAAGTGAAACATGCACGGTGAAGCTTATAGCTGATGGCAACCAACTACGACTCTAACTAAGCTGATGTATGGATGCATTCATGTATGATGTTGTTGCAGCAACTTGCAACTAATATATATTGAAATAAATTGAATTTCAACTCAGTTCAGTTCAAACATTCATTTTAATTCAATTCACTACTACACTATATTTGGAGGAGTGTTTGCTTTGTAGATATTTTCTTTTCTTTTCCTTGTGAAAATGACAACATTGCTGTTAGCTGGTAGGATTTGGGACAAATCAAAGAGATTGTGCAGGGGATGTTGCAACTGGGTCGGACTTCGGGTCGGACCTCGGACCGGGCCAGGCCAGGTCGAACTTGGGCTACGGACCGGATCTATGTTATAGACCAATATACGTGATCCGACACGATCCAATATACGGAATCGGACCAATCCGGACCCACGACTAATCGGGCTGGCCTGTCCGGCCCAATTGACAGTTCTACATATCAGGTATCGTGGAACTTTCTTTAATATATATTTAATATATAAGTCCGCGTCCTCCATCAAAAGCCCAAATATCTCTCTCTCTCTCTCTCTCTCTCTTCCCATCTCTCCAGCTAATGAGGAACCAACTCCTCTGCTCTCTCTTCTTCCTTTGCTTCCTTCTCCATCCCTTCCTCTGCCACGGATCGCCGACGCAGGTGGACGTGGGGGTCATCCTTGATCTCGCTACTACGACGGGCAAGACGAGGCTCGCGAGCATCAACATGTCCCTCTCGGACTACTACGCTCAGCGCCGCAACTTCTCCTCCCGCCTCGTACTGCACGTCCGCGATTCCCGCGGCGACATCCTCACCGCTTCTGAAGAAGGTACGTTCACCCCCTCTCCCTCCCGTTCCACTCGATCGATCAAAATAAACTGGGCAGCGACAAATTCAATTTTAAAATCAACTTATTTAAATCGGTATTTTGCATCTTTAGACTTTTACTTTAGTTACGGCGGAAGGGTGAAAACTAGTTCACACGTCACTGCCGCATGGTTCGGGGCGTCAACATTATTCTACGACGACTCCAAGTACATCTTCTTCTTCTTTTGTGGGGGCTGATGGAACAATCTGAACCAGACAGATTTGTTCTGTTTTGAGTGGCAAAAAATATGGACACGGGCTAAGGATTTGTCTCGATCGCTTTAGTATAGTATAGTGGAAACTTTTCGCACTTGGACAGCAACTGAATTGACACATGTTTGGGAACAAACCAAATTTTAGTGGGTATATTTCAAAGTAGTTTTCTTCGTAAAATTTCAAACGAGCTTCTTTTTTCCCATAATGTGATGGCAAGTAAATTTAACCAGCACTACCGAGAGTGACCTCGACAGTCGACAGTACTGGAATCTTAAAGTGTCTGGGTCCCTCTCGCGAGGGAGGAGACACGACTCACTCAAGGCTGTCGCCCGTCCGTCCCCCTGCTCAATTTGCACCGACACGAGCCCCATGCTATGCTATGCTTTTCCTGCACTGCACTTCACTTATTATTTAGGTTTAATTATACTTTGATATCCTCAACTATTTTCGTTTTTCAATTTGATATATGAACTCTTTTTTTTTCAATTTGATATTCTAAATTTTTTTTGGATAACAATATCCCTGTTTAAAATTTTAAACTTCCCCCCTTTGGCCACCCATCTCCGCCCCCGTCTGCACCCTCCCACAAAAAAGTTTAGGGGGGGGGGGGGGGGCATCGACCGCCGGAGAGGGAGGGAGGGAGCATCGCCGAAGAGGGAGGTGGGGGGGGGTGTCATCGCCAGAGAGAGAAGGTGGAGGGGGAGGGGGGGGGGGGGGGGGGGGGCATGGGGAGAGAGAGAGGGAGCCAAGGGTAGTTTCAGAATTTTTTTTGTTTTAGGTATTAAGTTGAAAAACTAAAATAGTTGATAGTATCGAGTTGTTGAGTAAAAAAGTTTAGGATATTAAGTTGAATAACTGAAATAGTTGAGGGTATCAAAGTGCAATTAAGCCTATTATTTAAAAACTAATATTATTTTATTAAGTAATGTTATTCGTATTTTCAAATTGTTCCTCCAAACTATTTCTTCTTATGTAATAAATTTTAATCCAAAAAATTAATTATCCAATTTTTTTCTATGTTAATATTAATATTAATACTAATACTAATATTAATTAATGTTAATATTAATATTGATATTATTTTTATTGTTAATATTATTTTTAATTTTAACGATATTATTAATTTAATGTTAATGTTAACATTAATTTTAATATTAGTTTTAATTTTAATTTTAAAATTTGATATGTCAGCTACCACATCAATATGTCATGTCAGCTACCATGTAAGAAAGAATAATTTGAACAGACTATTTAGAAGAACAAATAATATTATTTTATTTTATTGCTCACTAAAATTTGACCAACCATTTTTTTTATTGTTTTATTTTTGGCAGCTATTGAACTTATAAAGTCAACTAAGGTCAATGCTATCCTGGGTCCTCAAACTGCTGATGCATCTCCCTACCTCGCCGCCCTGTGCACCAAACACCAAATCCCCGTCCTATCGCTGTCCCTGTCCCTGTCCGCCACGTCGACCTTTGCAGAATCCGCCGCCATCGCCGCCTTCGTATCCACCTTCCGATGGAAATCGACGGTCCTGATCCACTCCCCCACCTCCTCCCTAACCCACCCGCTGATCTCATCCCTCGCCACTCTCAACATCCACTTGGCGAACATCGTCCCCGTCGATCCTTCCATCACGGACGGCCAGATCGAGGCTCATCTCCGCCAGATGGAGTCTCTTCCCACCAGAGTCTTCATCGTCGACGTGGCCCCCGCCACCCTCGCCTCCCGCCTATTTTCAAACGTAAAAGCGGCGGGAATGATGGGGAGGGCGTACACGTGGATCCTGGCTTCCGAGCTCGCCGGCTCCATCGGGTCCGAACTGGACCCGGATCTCCTCCAGGGCGCCGTCGGGATCCGGCCGTGGGTCCCGAAGACCACCCGGATCAAGGATTTCAAGAAGCGGTTCAGACGAGAGAACCAAGGGCTCGAGCCCGGCACCTCCGACCTCCACGCATACGACACCGCGTACGCGCTCGCGGCAGCCGCGGAGAGCTGGAAGGACCGGCCGGGCTCGAGCCTCCTCGATTCCATCTTGGAAACGGAGCTCGACGGAATGAGCAGCGGGAGGTTCAAGCTCCTGGACGGCCCGACGGAGTTCGAAGCGGTGAATGTGGTCGGCGAGAAGGAGAGGACTGTCGGGAAGTGGACGGCGGAGGACGGGTTCGTCTTGTTTGCCGCGATTGTCTGGCCGGGGGAGTCGACAGCCGTCCCCAAGGGGTGGGAGAAGAAGCTGAGGATCGGGGTCCCCGGGAAGGTGGAGCCGGGGTTCAGGTCCTTCTTGTGGGTGGAGAGGGATAACCGGACGGGCCACGTGACGGCCAGCGGGTTTGTGATAGAGGTGTTCGAGGCTGCGGTGGCGGAGCTGGGGTACGCGCTGCCATTCGAATATGTGGCATTTTTAGACGCGGAAGGGAGGACCGCCGGAGATTATAACGATCTAGTTCGTCAGGTCTACCTTGAGGTGGTAACAAACTCCCTCTTTAGTTCTGTTTTTGATTGTTTGTTTCTTGAATAATGTATAGGAAAAACTTTAAGTTGCACTGAAATGAATCCGACACCGCACGATACATGTCTGGTGTGTCCTACTATATATTGGAGTCAGTGTGTAAGTCTCCTGTACTTGTCTGGCATGATGTGCTACAACAGACACGAGACCAGTTTGTTGTATTCTGAGATTGTTGTGTAATGATCCTTGTGTCTGAAGTAACAGAAGTACGACGCGGTGGTGGGGGACATAACGATCACCTCGAACCGATCATCCTATGTCGACTTCACGCAGCCATACACGGTGTCAGGGGTGACGATGGTGGTGCCTGTGAGGAACCACGAGAGCCAGAACACATGGATCTTCTTGAAGCCACTGACGGCAGATCTGTGGCTGGTGAGCGGGGCCTTCTTCATGTTCACCGGCACAGTGGTCTGGATCCTGGAGCATCGGATCAACGAGGAGTTCAGGGGACCCCCGGCCAACCAGCTCGGCACCGTCTTCTACTTCTCCTTCTCCACCCTCGTGTTCGCGCAAAGTTCTGTATCTCCCATCTTTCCCTCACCGTCTTTACTCTTTCGCAATTTTGGATTTCAAACAATGACATTTTTCTTGATGTTGCAGCAGAGAATGTGGTGAGCAACCTATCGAGATTTGTGGTGATCGTATGGGTGTTTGTCGTCCTCATACTCACATCGAGCTACACCGCCAGCTTGACCTCGATGCTCACGGTACAGCAGCTCCAGCCTGCTGTAGCTGAGATCGGCGATCTCATCAAGAAAGGAGAGTATGTTGGATATCTTGCAGACTCTTTTGTGAAGGGACACCTCTTGAGTTTGGGCTTCGACAAATCTAGACTGAGGCCTTACAGGTCTCCTCAACAGTATGCCGAGGCACTCTCAAAAGGAAGCAACAATGGAGGCGTATCTGCCATTGTAGATGAGATCCCTTATCTCCGAGTCTTCCTGAAAGATTACTGCGGCAACTACACCATGGCAGGTCCAACTTACAAGACTGGAGGGCTCGGCTTTGTGAGTATTTTCTCATACTTTGCTAGGAAGCACGGACGCTCCAGAAATCTGGGCCGTTGTGTCGGACATGTCAGGCCATGTTGTGTCAGACATGTATAGGATACATATTGGACACCACGGACACTCCATTCCGTGTCAATCGTGTCCTTACCCTGTCATTTTGTATATTTGTCCGTGCAACATAGGTATTCTGTGACAACTAGGATGTCTAATAGGATGTTTAATATCTATATACAGCATAAATAAAAATAGTCTTTGGGCAACTCGGGCTCTCTAAATGAGTATCTTACCATACTGCGACTTTATGCAGATCCACTAATTTTGTACCAAATTCCAATTTTGAGAAAGTTAACTGCAGATATCGTGCAAATGGAAAAAATGCATGATTTAGATGATATCGACATCCCTTTAGACATGGATCAAGTATGTTCCAACTTTAGTCTAATGTGCCTTGTTTGATGCATCTAGAGACTTTTCTTTCTTTCAAGCTATGTTTCGCGAGTTCAGACACCGATACAAATAAGGACATGATACAGATAGGATACTGGCATTGTCAAATAGGAATGTGTAGTCACCTATTGTAGTACGAATATGGACACATATACAGGTACGGGTCAAATAGGTATAGTGTAGTCACCTATTGTGGTACGAATATGGACACATATACGGGTATGGACACGATACAGATATTGTGTCTGTGCAACATTGCTTTAAGTCTGGGAACATTTATTTTCTTTAGTTTGAAAAAAAAAAAAACATAAACTCGCATGGCTGGAATGATTGCTTAAATCTCATGTTCTTACCACCTGAATTCTTTTGCCAGGCCTTTCCGAAAGGTTCTTCCCTAGCCTCGGACATGTCAACGGCGATACTGAAAGTGGCAGAAGGGTACAAGATGAGGGAGATCGAGGATCGATGGTTCGGAGATCAGAACACCTGCAACAGCGATGGCAGCTCCGTATCTTCCAGTAGCCTCGGCATTAGCAGCTTCTGGGGTCTCTTCCTCATCACTGGAGCAGCTTCAGCTCTGTCCCTCTTCCTCTTCTTCGTCTCCTTCCTTTACGAAAACAGGCATGCTCTGAATCGTGCCTCCGGTTCTGAGAGCTCTGTTTGGAGGAGGCTTTCAGCAATCGCAAAAAGTTTCGACCAGAGAGACCTCTCGTTTCACACGTTCAGGAGGAGCGAGAGCAAGGACGGCTCGATGGCAAGTACTAGGGAACCTGGCAGGTCTTCTTTTGCCCGTGACTTGGAATGCCGAACCAGCATTTCCAGCCATACACATGAGGAAGGCAGTACTTGTTCAGCTACCCCCTCAAATTTTGTTAGTGGTAGATGACAATAACAGCTTATACTTTCTCTCACGTACATGAATGCTAACATACATAAAATGTAACAAATATGGTTTGTGTTACCCATAGAACAAATATATTACAAATATATGAAGATTGTATACTTGTTGAACTTAAAATCAGTTGTTTGTTCCTAATGGAGATATCAAGTTCAGATGTGGATAGTGCAGTGAACAAATTCTAGCAGATAGTGCTGTGATGGTGTGACTGACAAGAATTGATGACTGGCCTACAGAACCCTTGCTATCTTATCGATATTGTACAAGTGCATATGTGCTGCTGATCGCTTGAATATTGAATCGTTTCGATGCTGCGCCCTATGGTTTCGTGGCATTGTAGTCCGTCTAGCATAATTAGTTAATTGAGACTGGATCTGAAGTTTATGATATCGGTATGAAACAATTACATAGTTCTAGCTAGACAAACTTTCTTGTCCTTAGAACTTAGAAAGCAGTCGAGCAGAGCAAGAGATGCCGAGTAGGAAGCAAATTAGGCATGATATATTAATTACAAAATTTCCCTGAACTACACTTACTTTCCCCCATATTTTACAAAGGACCAATGTACAATCTTGATTATGGCAGATACTGCTGAAGGCACTGTTTCAGTTTCTGTAAGTTGACAGGTTTAGATACAAACGAGTCCATACCGTTCGCAAGGCACTCGTCTGCGCTTTCGGATAGCGCATTTGCTGTCATCTGCAATACATAAAGAAAACATCAGAGTTATCAAGCCTAGTCCAATGTATGCGTCCAACAATATTAAAACAGATCAAGAAAGAAATTTATGGAAAGAGGAACCGTCTAATAGTACTTAAAGATAGTTAGTGCCACATGTGTGTTTAGATACCTGAACACAACAGTACACATGGATGGAACGTAAGCTTTAGTTTCAATACCCAAACATGTGAAGTTCTCTATTTAGAACAAGATCCATAATGCAGAAGAGTATTTAAAGATAATGCCACATATGTGTTTAGATACCTGGACACAACGGTACACATGGATGGATAGCAAGTATGGCCTAACTTTTGAAAATGTTCATTAGTTGTAGCATAATTTTGAATTTTTCCGAAATACTGTGTAATGGCCGCCGATAAATTTTACACAAAAAAAAAGGGTTTAGGTTTTGCACCTCCCCAAATAATCGGATTCCAGTTCCATTCCTGAACATACATAATAGAAGTAAAAGTTATATTACTTAGGCCTATGAGTACCAGTTTCAAGAATTATTACGACCCAAGAAGCAAGGAAAGAAACTCAGTTTCTGCATCGGTTTCGGACCTTTCCTATGAGTACCTGTCTGACATTCTGGTGGTCGTGTGCGTGCGTGGGAGGGGTGGGGTGTGGGGTTCGGGTTCAATGGTTTTGAATCAGTTGGTTTAGGACCCGCCCAATTCCTATCCAAAACGGATAGCTTCCTTGCCACAATGTTTTTACGTTGAACGGCTAGCAACCTCCTTCACGAAGGCGTGGGAGAAGCAGCCAGAAGAAAGGTATTAAGAACAACATACATACAGTCTTCAGATGACATTTACCTTGTTTTTCAAAATACCTGCATCTGGATGTAGCAGTATCACTGTTTCAAACTAGTCTTTCAATGCTCTCAACCCCTCCAAATGATAAAGAAGAGAGGGCAATGTGAAACTATTTTCCCAGTTGTTCTAATTACTTCACAGGGTATTGTCAGTATGTCTCTCTTCTATAGAAGAAAAGGAACAAAGAACATGATATCTGTTATCATCAATTTAGCACGAGAACGCAATATCCTATGTTTTGATTTTTTTTACTGATATTTTTGATGATATATTGACATTCACAGAATCACCCAACAAATGGTTGAAGAAGTAGATTCTAAAAATCACAGCTACTGAGCATCCAATTATCTGCATAAGTTTCTCAACTTCGACCATCAGTTTAGCACAAAAAAGTTATTGCCATTTACAAAATAATGCATAAGCTAACATTATTTTAATCATAATCATAATTTCACCTCCAATCCATTGATATAATTCTAACTTGAGAATACTCCAACTCAATAGAAACGTCTAGGTCAAGAAGAGCCAATGGATTGGCAAAATTTGTACCAGTGGCTGCCAAACTGGTACTGACCATTTATGAACCCATGCCAAGTTCCCTAAGGCAACTACAGAATGGAAAGGAAACTGCGATACACACCAGAATTCTACTAGCTTGGGTGCCAAACTAGTTCGCTAAACTTTAAATTCTCCTAGGAGAAGATAACGATGCTAATTATAAGGCATTGTCATATCATGTTCGATGAAATATAAAACAGAAGGCCAATTTACTACTGTGATGCAAGGATAATAAAATGCATGCAGATTTTTAGTTTGTTTGGCAACTTACTGCAATAATAGGTGTCCTCTTCCTGCATGGCTCTCCATCCGGACCATGTCGCAGAGAATCTGAACAGTCTCCATCCCCTATAGAAGCATCCCAGTAGCCTTGCTCTTCATAAGAGCGAATTAATCTAGTGGCTTGCAGGCCATCCATTACTGGCATGCAAACATCCTGCAGAGTTGTATTCAATGTTATTGCTATTATGTCTGCAAGTATAATATGTAATATCTACTCAAAATTAGAAGTAGGAACTTGGTAAGAGTGGTCAGAGAAGTTTTAGATCCTGGGTTAAAATTTATCAACGGCACGTTTTGTTCTTATTTCTCAGAAAATTAATAACATTTATATGAGTAATTTCAGAAGAAACACCGGTAACACTATGGTGCAATCTGAATTTTCCCACTTCATCTTTTCCGCAGGTAATGTTTTCCTTCCTGCAGCGTACTATAGTAAAACTACTCACTTAGAGCCCATCAGGTTATCTATGATACAAGTTACCGTGTGATTTATTAGACTATTATTACTTATAGATTGTATGTAATATTTATAGTTCATTCATATTATTTACTAATATTTATATCATACTATTTGGGCATGCATGTCAAACTGACTTCCTACTTAAACATAGCTCTTGGTCGTTATTCTTTGGTGAGACTGATCCCGAAAATTAAATACACCCAGACATGTCAAAGATATATAATGTCAAAAATGTTCTAGTCAAATTTGTCAAACTTCAAAGTATAAAGCTTCAGCATTCTGCCCAATCCTGGAAACTAAAATCATTTGAGCAAAATGTATCGAAATAATCACACGAAACGTTTTTCTTTCAGTTCTATGCTTTTAGGCTTCAGAAGAACAGTATAGAGGCTTACAAAATAATTGATTTAAGTTCTTACTTTAATTACTCTTCTTGTATGTTGTTATGATGATATTAGGCCAAGAAAGAACTTAAACATATAACCAAAGTTTAATTTAAGACTATCCACAGATAAATAAATACTTTCTAGAAAATTTTAAAAATTGAAAATCACAGTGACTATATATATTACCATGAGAATAAGATCGTAGTGAGAACTCTGAAAAGCACGAATTGCTTCTAACCCATTATTGACAACATCCATACTGTAACCCAACTGTTTCATCATCGTCCGTGCTACCATGATGTTAACTTTGTTATCTTCTACAAGAAGAATTTTGGGTGCCAAGTTACGTTTATTTACTTCATGGCTCCCATTTGATGTGCCCTCGAATCTCGGTTCTTTCTCATGCCTTTGGCTGCATTTCTCAGCCGTTAGTGCTTCCCCTGAGCATCTAATTACACTATCCTTGGAGCTTCTTTCAACTCTTCTGGAATCAGTATTGCTACTGTTATCCTGATTCCTGTCATCTCTTCTGCTCACAGCTTCGGTCTTGGGAGTACTCGGTTCTGATTTTGTCTGCAGACTGTCGAGGTCACTACTGTCTGTGGATTCAGATACTGAACAAAACCCCTCAACTGACATGCTAGACGAGAATGCATCGGACCCCTCCAAGAGTCCATTAAGACTATTTAACGGATCTACTTTGCTACTGCGGAACATTTTGGTCTTCCGGATCATGGGTCCACCAGATGAGAATAGAGTTCCCAATGTGCGTGGCTTGAAAAGAAAAGATCCATTGGTTTCATCATGACTCATGTCTGCTACAACTTCATTGTCTGAAAAGGATGAGTCTTCATCTGGGTCATCAGAATGACCTCTCTTCAGGGGAACCTTACATGGCAACACAAAGGTGAATGTAGATCCACGCTGTTCTTGGCTGGTCACAGTGAGATGACCCCCCATCAGCTCCACCTATTTCAAATGCATCGCGCACAGCAAAAAAGTTATGTTTATATGGAACCTTCGTCATCATTATACATAAGATATCAAGCTAATGATGAATTTTGAAGAAGAAATTGGAACCTGCATCTGCTTCATTCCAAACATATTCTTTTAGGGACATGGGTGGGAGTAGGCCCCCATGTTCATTAAATTTCAAAGAGAGATTGAAATAATACAAGTGGAGAAGGCAAGAGAGATAAAAGGAGAATAAGTGAGAACAGGGATGACCCACAGGGGCAAGGCTCCCATAACACACTTAAAAGAATGGTTGTTGATGGAAGTTAATATCAGAAAGCTACTGTCTCTCACCAATTGTTTGCAGATGGCAAGGCCGAGACCCGTTCCACCATATTTCCGTGCATGATCTGCACTGACTTGCATGTATTTTTTGAATAGTGAGGGTATCGCCTTTTCTGTCAAACACAATAGTTTATCAGTTGAAAAGAAGAACTAAGCTCTGCAAAAAAAATTCACCACTTTGAAAAATCAATAGGGAGTATGAACAGAAGAGAACCTGGTATTCCAATTCCAGTGTCATACACATCACAGCGAAGTCGTACTACTTTTTCATGTGGCGGATGACTCTTTTCAGTATCATCATTCGACAAAGATGCCTTCCGAGATAAAGTGCTACATTCTTCAGGGTCTTCTTCAGATTTATTGGAGCCTGAAGTTTCCATATCATCACATTCTATTACCTCTCTTGATGCAAGAGCAATATTCTCAGCTGTAGAAACTTGGTTATGTTGTTCTAATTCGACCCAAAGCTTTATCCCAACTTTCCCTTCATGTGTAAACTTGACCGCATTGCTGCAATACAATTGGAAACACGTGAAAGCAATCCTTATCGCATCTAATAGTTAATCTTAAAGATAATTCAATATACTAATTTATTTTCTTTCAGGACTGTTTGACTGGCCTCCCGACAGAAGTTAGAACCTAAGCGAATCCTACAATCCGAATTTGTAACCTTCCCACTGATTGGGGAATCCAATATCATGGTAGGTAGAGATAATCGTGTATGTCAAAGCTTAACAAAACATAAAATAAACAACAATTCACACTTAGCCAGTTCATTCTATAATTTGTACTAATATTTTTCACTCTTACAAATATAATTTTGTTGTAATAACACTACGCTAATTCCAATTTGTCACCTTTAAAAAATGTTTGTGAAACAAGGAAGCAGATGCTAGGCGGCTAGAGGGGGCCTAGTGCCTAGGACCAGGCTACACTTAAGCGGGAATAGGTGGCAATCATTGCATTAAACATTTTCCAATATCGAGAATATATAAAAAAATTTAAATATATATAAACAAGCATATATGAAATGGTAGAAAATTTTAAAAAAGGACACTAAAACGATGATAATCCAAAGAAATTTTAGCTAATCATTGAGAAAATATAAGCAATTAAAGAATTAAAGGGCCAAATTAGGAAATTTAAGCAACTACTAATAAACTAAAGATAGAAAAAAATGTACATCAACAACAACAAGAAGAAAGCCTTCATCCCAAATTTTTGGGGTCAGCTATTTGAAGCCTTTTATTCCATTCGTTTAAGGATCATGCCTTATGTAACATTAAGAAAAACCATATCCCCATTACAGCCTTAATCCAAATGGTGCTCCTGCAATATATCTCTTCAAATTGAAGTACCATGGAAATTTGAATAGTCAACTTTAAGCATCATGTTGTGTTCAATAATTCATAATATTTTTAACCAAGAAGTACAGTCTTTCTTGAAATTTTTACCTTATCAAGTTTGTCAAAATTTGCCGAATCCTTAGCACGTCACCAATTACCTGAAAGAGTGGGAAACAGTTAGGATCACACTATATGCTGAATAGCTTCAGAAAGGAAAATAACCTATCTTTATATGCTTAAATCCATTGATCATTATTTTCTACTATAAAATAGCTTTAAATAGAGAAATTATTAGAGGGTATCAATAAAGGCCACCAAATACAACTTTATGTTGAAGAAATTTGACAATGGACGCTCAAAGAGCGACTGTGTATCAACAAGAATGTGATTTATCCTCTCAGACCATAAAGGAACATCTGTATTTAGCTCCTAATTGTCCTGACAATATCTTGGAACCTACTAATCTCTAACAATTTGTCTACTGCAGTTATGCCATCCGAAACGAATAATAATTATACAATTTTAGTTAAATAGAATCCATATATACAAGTGTGCATGTATAAGGGGAAAAGTATGGAACACCTCCCACCCCTCAAAATTAGGGATTTCTATCCCCAACAAAGGGCCCCTACCTGCCTGTTATGCTACTGAGGTGACACCATATACAAGTTGGAAGTTACATATTCACATCTATAAGTGCTTCACGTATGTGGTCCTGAGCAGGGGACTTGTTTGTAGGTTCAGAGAGGAACTAAAAATAAATGAATATATCAATGTGCAAAACATGGATTTTTGTATTCTTACCTCAATGGGAACGTCGTCAGCCACATGTCCTTCCAATGTCAGTTCCTTCTGCAATGATGCAGCAGCAGTCTGGAGTACATGTTTTACTACCTCCCTTGGTCGAAATTTTGTAGATTCCAACTTCATAACACCTATGAAAACCAAGGTAAAGAAAATCGGTAACTACTGCGTAAACTGAGAGAGAAGTTTAGATGAAATTTTGTGATGACATTAGGGTAAGGTTGTGTACATCTTGACTGACCCTGCTTTAGTGGGAACCTCGTGGTACCTACTGCAATTTATTTTACTTTGTTCCATATCTAGGTACCTACTTCATCTAGTGTTATCACATGTGACAGCTCCTATGCTAACAATAAATGGCTAGTAATGATGATTATATTAGCATTTAGAAAGGTTCACCTAAAAAATACATTTAGGGTAGTCGTGAAGCTCTATTATATTAGCTTTCCTCGTAAATTGCAGAACCTTTAAATGCCGAGGAATAAGAGCTGCTTTAGCAACCCATAAGTAATGGTCATTGCTAACCCTTGTTCACCATTGGATGAATTTTCTTGAAAGGAAAAAATTGATTCCTAGCCTAACCTACATATTCAAGAACATTTTTTTCAATGAACCAGAAACTAAAATAATGTAAACTTGCAACAACAAATTCGTAAATACCTGATTCAACCTTTGAAAGATCAAGTATGTCATTGATTAGTTGCAGAACCAAATCTCCAGATGATAGCATAACATCCAGTAGCTGCCGCTGTTCTTTATCCAATTTACTATTTGAAAGAATCTCCGCCATACTGACAACACCAGTGAGAGGAGATCTTATCTCGTGAGACATAGTTGCAAGCATTTGCTTTGCTCTCATGGTTTCCTCTGCAAGTACGAATATCAGTGAATATTCCTGAGGTCATATATGAAAAATTAAACCTAAATTTAAGCAAGCAAACCTGTTATATGAATTGTTTTATTCAGTTCTGTTTCTTTGGCTTTCTGAACTGCCATCTCCTCCCTAATCATTGCCATTTTTTCCCTTTTTATAACCTGTTATACAAATCAAATGGATCTATAGTTTTAACATCCATAGGGGAAAAAAATTAAATGGGAGCATGGGAGAGAGTAATTCCTCTACATCTACATTCTTATTAGAAGTTTTTTAAAAATCAGACTCAAATGTTGACTATTCAAAAATGTGTCTGTGACAGAGATGTACTTGTACCAAAACAATAGGAAACATAACCTTGAAATGATGGAACTGCAGGATTCAACTTGCAAGAACCACGATTAATACATAATTCTCTTAGAAGCCACTTTTTCTCTTTTAGGAATGTCTTTGTCATCATAAAATTCATTTTAAACAGTGAAAGGGTGTCTTTTAGATAGTACATGCCCAAAAAACATGCAAAGAACATTGCAATCCAGTGACAGAAATCCTAGTATTTCCTTGTTCAGTTACATTCTTAGAAGCAGCAGTTCCCTGAAAGGATTTCTACTTTCTTGAAGCTGAGCTTACATATAAGAAAAACTGAATTCAGTATCCTGTTGCCTTAGTCTCAGTACAATTTAGTAGAGCTGTTAGAACAAAACATCACAAGAATTTGAATCTGTAAATGATTATTACCTGGTCAGTTATGTCCATTCCCATATAGTTCACACCGATTGTTTCTCCAGTCTTGCTAAGCACTGGTTCCACGTAAATTAAAAATGTCTTTGACCCAAATAATTCAGTCTCAAATGTTATCTCCCGCTTAGCTGCCTTTCCTTTCTCCATGACTTCTCTCTTGAACTCCTGATTTTCTTTTACGCCAGCTCCAGAAAATATCTCAACATCAGTTTTACCTATAATGTCCTGAAAAATCAGTTGCATTTATATCAAAGCTTGAGTGATCAAGAAAAAAAATGTTGATGTGATAATGGTACGGTATACTTTCAATAAAAGGATATTAGCCCATTAAATAAGCAGAGGATTAAAAGACTGCATTTTGTATAGGCTCATTTTTATGTCGGGGAGTACCTACGTTTACCAATGAGTACATATATGCATGTACATTCTGTATACGTATGCATATTAGTTGTTTTTGTCTATGTAACTGTATGTCTTTTATGCATGCTCAAGCACACGCGTGCATGCTCATAAGTATGTAGGACATAGGTTTATATAGGAAAATATAAACCTGAGACTTCCTATGAATTAGTTGTGTATGTGTATTGGGGGGTGTGCAAGGGGCAGGCGTCTGAGCTCGTAGGCACCAAAACACTATACCCGTTTGACAGGACGGATGTTCTCTTGTAAATGTATAGTAAGATTTTCTGTACTCAAAAATGAATAATGCCAATTTATTGAAGATAATTTATTACAATACCCACATTTTACCTTGTATATATATGCATGCTCGTACTCCTAGCCTATTGTAAATTAGACTACTTCAGAATCATGAATTTTCAGCTTCATGTGTCTGTTTCCTGCATGTCTATAACTTTAGGCATTTCATATCTCCTCTAACCATTTCCTATAGAGAGCAACTTCTAATCATTCATGATCATTGGTGATAGATTTACTTTGAATGCCAATTGTAACTTATATTTTTCCAATTCACTCACTACAAAAGGCTATGTACTATGTTAAAACCAACGCATAAGTTGTGAAACTTAAATCAAGACTTACCTCCTCTCCAAGACTAGGAAACGGATTGTAGATGAAACGATAGCGCAGATCCTTATCCTGAATATAACAAAATTGGAAAACATTATCAATGAAGGGAAACAACATGCAACTCCAGCGACATTGTTTGGATATAACAACCATTTATTCTGATGCGGCTACGATTAGCCTCACGTTAAAGACAACAGGTTTCTCCATGTTTATGAAAATCAGGTAATTATAAATCCCTAAATAAATTTCGAACATGCCCAAAAGGCAAAGAAAAGAAAACAGAAGAGGTGCCCAAACATACCAGGCAAAGTTTGTTTTCATAGCATGTGCCTAGATATTCTTCTTCATTTTTGGATGAAATAGCATATGCCTATATTTTCTTTGTATTATTGAGGAAGACCATGGCTGAGAAAGCCATATAGGCTATATGTCTGAACATTACAATGCAAATGTATGTAGCATTTGTATAATGCTATACTGGACCAGTGATTCTCAACCTAGTGCCTAAACTTTTGGCACGAATAACAGTTATCAGCTCTCTTTAGATTTTGTAAAGTTACCTGATGACCAATTACAACAGGTGCGTTCTGAAGAACGAAATGCAAGAAGTTATCAGCTCTCTTTAAAATCTGGGACAATTCTTCCACTGGTGAAGACTGCGTCTCAAGGCTCTTAATGTTCTCCTGCAGCTTCTGCATCAGCGTGTCTTCCCGTTGTATGCTCTCCTCAAGCATCTTTTCCAACTCCAGGGCTCGCTGCTTCCAGTACTTGGTCGTATCATACTCTGCATCTATCTCAATTTTTTGGCTGTAAGCATGGACATTGCTCCGCCTCCTTGGAGGCACATCCCAAATGTCATACACTTCATCCAATATAGATACAGGACGCTTGTCACCGTACTTTTCGTCCTCAAAACGATGCTCCTCTATGATCTCTAATTTCTTAAGTTCAACTTCCTCCCTCTGTTTGCTTAAAATGTTAATCTCTTCATTAAGGAGGCGGACGGCGTTAGCCTGCTTATACTCCCAACTCTTCATTAGGTAAGTCAACTGGGATGAACCCTTCTTGCTATAATCACTCAACTCCATGAGACGCTGGAAATCCACAAAAGTAGGCTCTTCTTGTATCATAACATCTTCCAGCATATCCCGGTCACCCCCAGGCTTCTCCATGAACTGCTTAGCGTCGTCCCCAAGATCATCAGGCCACATGGAAGACAAAATTTCCATGTCCAGATCATCCTCTAGACACTCGCCCCCCATCTTGTTATAAATCGAACTCGGCTATACTATCACATCAGAAGTCTCACTTCAACTTGAGGCGTCGTGGCTATAGCTTCCACGCTACTTGTATCCTGCCACAATACAGAAACAGCATAAGACTTCAAAGTTAGAAGTACGTACACAGGGCAGCAACGATGCAAACATATCATTATCAGCTAGAACTGATAAAACAATTCTCACACAAACTGACAGGAAAACAATTAAGCAAAAGTAAGGAAATTTGCATATGAACAAGATCATAAACCTCAATGTATGACTGATTTGGGAAGTAATTCCGAAACGGTCCAATATATTCAAGCAAAATAAGCGACCACAAAGGAACACGGAAAAAAGAATACCAAAATCAGTCTACAGGTTATGTTTCCACAAAATTTATAGTTCAACACCAACTCGAAAGCAATTGGAGAGCACTATTGATCATACAGGGAGATTCATAAAACAAATCCATTCTAAAACTCTTTAGTGGGGAAGGACATTAGAATATAATCACATATTTGACAGGCTAAAGACATGAGCCAGCAAGGCTACCAAGAAGCTACATTTCTAAATAATTAGTAATGCTGTGGGACAAACTCAATTTGGGTCCACATCAATATAACAATATAGCTACCAAACACATATGTGGTGTTTACATCTAGGAAGTTAGGAACCCTAAAATTGTATACGGTTTAACCAGATTCTAGAAAGAACTAATTCCACTATTCACTATAGTGATGGATCTTCCCTACATCCCAATAATAGGCTAATAAACCTAGGTATAGTTCTCAAAGTGGCTACTCTTTATGGATTAATTGCGTGATCCCTGTCAAACTTTACACAGAAAAAGATGTAAACTTTGATGAAAAGGACACTCCATAATAGAACCATTGCCACTACATCAAAATCCACCTAAACCACTCCTAATACATGGCTTTCTCAAACAAATATTTCTATTCCAATCACTTGCGCTATGAAACAAAATCTAGATCATAAAAAATTCATCTGAAAAAAAAAAACATTAAATTTCACAAAAGGAATACTTCTATGGATTAATCGACCAAAACCCATCAACATTTACGCAAATGAAACAATGCCACCAATACTGAGACCATTAGAAGATTATTCAAAAATCTAAACTTGGAGCAAGAGGAAGCAAAATAGAAGTAGTGGCACCAATAATCTCCACAATATGGATTCTTGTATGGACTAGTTGGCACAAACAAATCAATATTTTAAGCAAAAAAGAAACTTTGAGAGGGAATACAAAACACATCTCAATGGCAACAATTTTGAACCCATTTGAAATTATTCAGAACTGCCACAAATAGAATCCTTTACTGGACATAAAAATTGCCAAAAAGCCATTAATATCTACCCAAAAAATGCCACATGCCAGAGATTGCAAAGAGATTCCAACTTTGAAAACAAAAACACGTCCCAATTGGAACCCAATGCCACCAATTCTGAACCCAATTTGAAATTAGTCAAAAGATGCCACATATTGAACTAATTGGCCAAAACCCATATATTTTTTTTTTTGCAAAGATTCCAACTTTCACCTATTCCGAGCTAAATCAACGCCAAATTCACTCGAATAAGGGATCAGAAGTACCTGGAAAACTCCTAGTAATCCTTCAAAATCGCTTCTTTCTTCTTCGGAGAGGGTCCCTTGGCTTGCCGCAGAGGAAACGGAGGGGAGGAGGAGGAGATCTCGACATAGAAGTAGGGAGACGACCATGTGAGAAATAGTATTTTAAAGAGAAAAATGGATAAAAAATGCTCGGGAAAATTTAAAAAAATGGGAGGAGGGAGAAGTAAGCCATGTGCATAGCGATTATTTTTTATTAATTAAACTAAATTTTGTTGGTTTGGGGCTTTTTTGAGGGGTTTTAAAAAACTGGTTTTAAAAAACTGTAGCTTTATGGGGATAGAAGAAACGACGAGGGGGGGTGCTTTAAAAACACACTCCCCGCGCTTTTCGATTCCAAGGACGGTGGGTTAACATGGCCATGGGCTTCGAGTGTGCGAGGGAATGGTGAGGGTGGCCTCTAGAGTCAAAATGAGTTTTTTTTCCCCTTTATAGCATAGCTTTTTAAAACTTCTTATAGGATATTTCGCAGACTTACTTCATGATGAGACGCAAACACTATGAGTTCTGAGTGATGTTTGTTTGGACTGACTAATGTTCCGGCAGTATTGATGAATTTGATGAACATGGTATTTCATCGATATTTGGACAAGTTTATAGTGGTGGTCGTAGATGATATTCTTATATATTCGAAGACCCTAGATGAGCGAGCATTTGAATTGTGTTGGAGACTTTTGGGAAGTAGACGTTATACGAAAAGATATCTAAATACAAGTTCTTCTTAGACAAAGTGGAGTTTTTGGTATATGTTATGATTGGAGATAGAATAACGGTGGATTCGAAGAAGATTGCGGCCATAGAATCTTGGCCTACTCTAGACTCTGTTGTAGAAGTTACAAGTTTATTGGGATTGACTAGTTATTACATGAAGTTTTGTCATATCCTAGTCCCAAAATATGTATGACTAGGATTACGGAAGCATGCAGCTACGTAACCAGTAGACTCTAGCCCAGCTAGAATACGCATTAGCTGTCTATGTAGGCTATATGTCTAACTCTACACAATAATATAATAACTATCTATATCTCAATCCACGAAACAGGTATAAGAATGAACATAATATATAAAAGTTGGTCACCCATTAATATACATGTTCAAGCAAACTTGAGAAAAGAATAAGCTTGCAAATCCATGCTATAATAGCAGAGTAAATCAATAAAAGATAAAAATGTAGATATGGAAGAATGAAATGAAAAATAGAAGCAAAATAAACCTGAAATCTCGGTGAAGCAATCATCATTTGTTCAACTACTCTACAATAACTGCTCAGCAAATACATGGAGAGATCACAAGGTCCTCAGAGGGACGTAACAAGATACATATAGCATGTCATATAAAACTGAATATAAGTCGCACAAAAATAATAATAAAGGGTATCTGTAACTACCACTTTTCTAAAATGATGGTATTTATTTGAAACTTTTCTGAGATTGATTATTTTAGTTATTATTTAATGGATTAAATAATGTTAGTGATATAAGTTGGTAAATTTATTGATTATTTTTATATTATTTAATTAATGTATTGTGTTAGTATCAATAATTAGTGAAACCTTAGAACCACATTGACTGGAGACTAACCAAGACTATAGAAACATGGTTAGTGAGTTTAGTCATGAATAATTGGGCTTTAATCATTCTAGAATATCATGTAGAGGCTAGAAATTGACGTAGACACTAAGTTAGGATGGACCCCTTCCTTATTACTTGTCATGACAACATAGAGGGGATCCTCGGACATTTCCCATGGACCCAAAACCCTAGAGGACACCCTATGGCCGGCCCACATAGCCTCCCCTCCCTATTTATATCATTATTTCACCATCTTCCTCCTTCCATTCCATTTCAAACCCTAATTTTAGGAGTTTTCCCCAAATGGCTCCTATAACCATTTCTCATCCAAATTCCTCCAAACAAGTTGCAACCTCTTTCCCTTGGAGAGAGGAAGCCTCTATTTGCTAGGAGGGAGCCTATTGGGACAATTTGGCCATTGGAAGTGAAGGATGTCTAGATCTAGAAGTTGTGCCTTGAGAATCCATCTCTCAAGTGGTAAGAGCCTCTAAACATCTTCAAATTTTCCATTCCTTGTTGTAGATGCATTCATTTAGGGTCCCCATGTCATTAGGAAGAATTTGGTCAATTTCAGATCCATTTGAGGTGCGTATGACGAGAGTATCGGATGCGCACATCAAGTGTTTGGTTGTCACGACCCACACCCACCGTGAGGGTACGAGTACGTAACAGCGCCCAGCCTACGCCGTAGTGTCGGCGGTAGAACGCTGTTCTAGGTCATGAACTCTAACTACATAACATGAATATACTCTCCAAAGGAGGCCAACACAGAGGTACAACTCAATCACAATCTAAGGTAGAATGTAGCACGATGGAAATAGATAAGAAATCCTCAACTGAGGTACAGCAGAAAGAAATAACAAAGTCTCAACATCTCTAAAATATACAACTCTGAAAAATAAGACAACAGCTAAACATGAAAAGAAAGGACAGTCTAAGCTATCTACACTATACAAGGTATCATCCTGAGCAGCTGCCTGAACCTCCCCAGGGGTCCAGGTCGCGAGTGTCATCTAGGCAAGCTCCAAGTAAGGGGGTGCAGGGTTCCTCATCATCCTCTGTAAAATTTTCAACAGGACCAGTCAGGACGGGAGCGAGCACAAAACATCTCACGCAGATCATAACAGGTTAGAAAATATAACGTGCAATAGAGTAAGATACATGAAACGCTGAAAGAAGAATGTATATAAAAATAGCAGAGATTTGATAATAGGAAATATCTATATATGATAAGTAAGAACTATAAGCTACATGTGATTTAGAGTACAATATGGTTATGTAAACGGTCTAGGACAATGCAATGGTAACTCTATTGTACGTGAGTATACAATAGACATATACAATAGTTATACAATTTTGTACAATAGAATTTGATTACATAACCAATTCTACTCCCCCTCCCCAAATCAATACACAAGGATCTACTCCAGTTACGTTATCTTGTACAATAATGTACTATGTTATACAATAGGTGTACAATGTTATACAATAGTTGTACAATGGCTTGTACAATGGCTCAATATGATAATGAGAGTACAATATGCACAATAAGTGTACAATGATAAAGGTATTCAATAAATACAATATGTTAGTAAAACGTACATCACAATATGTATTTAGTGAACACAAGAAGATAACATCGCAAAAGGAGATCCATATAGTACCAATCCGTGTTACCAACGTGTCAGCATCAAGTAAATTAATCTATGGCAAGAATAGACGTTCTAGCAAGTATGAAACGGTCAGAGAATGTACTCGCCTCGTATCTGAATGTCTGAAGTAAATGTACTATCCGAGATGAGGTACCTGACTCCTAGTTAGAGCAACACAAGTCAAGATGTATACAGGAGATGATAAATGTAATCTACAATGCATCTGCATGCTGTCTAGGTCAAACTAGACTAAAGTCAACCCTTGGTCAACTCCAGTCAACTATACTAGTCAAGGCTAGGTCAAACTAAACCAAACAAGTCTCGCTAAGCCTAACCAGCCTATTCTAGCAATCACACACCAATCACAAGTCATACTAGACTATCAACACACAACCATTGGTGTATTCATACCATACACATAGGCCTTATGCCCTATAGTCCACATCACACATATTTCATATATTATATTTATATACTACTACATATTGATATACCATATGATTATTATTATTAAGCATATAGAAAAAATATATATATATATATATATATATATATATATATATATATATATATATATATATATATACATATAGAAGGGTATGGAAAACAATGCACATGTATGTGGGCGATGTAGGAACCAATGTTTGTGGGTACATGTGTAATATGATAGGAATAAGTTTGTGTGTGTGTGTGTGTGTTAATGAGGAACATGTGTGTGTTAATGAGGAACAAGTATATGTGGCTGTACAGTGAAGTAAATTTCAAAAAACAGTGTGGGATAGTGTGTGTGATATGTGACAGTGCTCAAAAGGATGGTGTCCTGTGTGTGTGTGTTGTCCAGGAGATGTGTGTGGACATGTGCTCATGTGTGGCCTGTGGGTGTGCTCATGTGTTCAGGGAAAAGTAGAATCTGTGTGACAGGGTTTAGAAAGCAATATGAACTCAGTTTTGGGAACTGGAACCAATTGCCAAAACCCAAAGTAAATTCGAACACTCATTCATGCTAACACAAACCTAACATGATATCTAATTGTAACTGGAACCTAACATATTTAATTACAATTCAAAAGAAAACAGTGAGTTAAAAGAATTTAACTTAACAGGAAGAGGAATGCAGGAAAGGAAGGAACCAATACATTTACAATTCAGTTTTCAGACCAAGACTCTAGTCCCCAACCAATACAAAATGTTCAGATTCTCAGATTTCAGAAATGAGAAAAGACATACTCAAAATCAGTTATAGTGTAAACTAAAAACTCAATTTTTTTTCAATGCAAAATTGTGTGTGTTCATGAGGGTGATTAATTCTCAGGTTTTAGCCTATTACAAGTTCAACCAAATCTCAGGTTTGGACATAAAGGAAACCTGGGTTTCTCAGGCCAACCCATAATCAATACACGGTGACTCAATTCAGGTTTATATCAAAATAATCTCAGTTAAAAGTAAAGGAATTCAGTTCATTTATTCTCAGGTAGCACATGACTGATTGAAAGAAAACAGTCCAATCAAGCCATTCCATTTCGAAATCAAGCTACAACCACAATCACTCGAAATTGTCATACATGTAGATAACTTTTAGGAGAACACTATTAGGAACTTAAATATGCAATTTAATAAAATTTAGAAGGGTGGCCTGTGGGTGTGACAGGAAAAACAAGCAAGGACTGATGTGAGGAATCTGGAAATCAGTCCTAAGTTGTGTGTACAGTGTTCTAGTATTTCAAAATTGCCTTGGACAGTTCAGTTGTGACTATGTGTACAGTGAATCACATATGTGTGTAATTTAGGACATGTGTGAGTAATCTACAGGTGTGTGTGAATCACCATAGGAAAATAGGGAGTGTAACTCAGGATTAACAACCAACATGACAGTTTAATATACCATGAATCAATAAACAACCCAAAAACCGATTCCAACAACCCAATGCTCAAACCAGTCACAACTTAGCATGTACACTATTCCTTAAACATGTAGATAAGTCTAGATGAACATTCAATCATCATTAAACAGGTAAACAACAAATCGAATTCAGGAAAAATCATTTCAGACTTTCGTATCAGTGAAGTATCAGTCCCTATTGGGCATTCGAGAATTCGAACTCAAATAATCATCAAAATTACAATTAAAAGGTTGGTAATTAACATAGCATGTGTACACGTGTCTTGTGTGTCCTCACGTGTCCAGGAAACACGACACATGCGTGTCTAACACGATGCAAACACATGGGGTGCACCCAGAGTTGTACAGTGTCGTGCATACGTGCACGTGTCCGTAGAACACGACACACAACACGTGGGGTCTCATGGTCATGCCCACGTGTAGCCCACGTATCAGGCTACACACACGACACCCTGAGAGGTGTCCACGACACGTGTCCGACCGTGTCCAACCGCGTGTCAGTGACAATTTCTGTGCGGTTCAGTGCACTCGTACGACCAGTACGGGCCAGATATCTCCTTAATCAATCAATAAAATCCTACAAAATTTTATGGGGCTCGTGTCAGTCATCTAAGGAACGTACACACAAAATTTTGTATCCAGATGTGTCGTGTACAGGGAGTTATAGCCCCCGAGATGCAGGACACTGCACGCTGTTCAGAACAACAAGTTCGTGTCCCCGTGTGGACACGACACAGCACGAAAATCATAGATCAATGACAAGAAATCAAACACTACACCTAGTACTAAAACTCATTCAAACACATTTCAAAAATAATAATAAAAATACGAGTGTGGCATTTCATCAAACACCTACACTACACATTGACACGTGTCCGATACGGACACAAAATGAACACGACTCGACACAAATCCAATACCTACGGCTAGGGGACACCTAGGGCTTCCTATTCATGCAAAGAAATCGAAAATCTATAAAAGGAATAGGAAGTTACCTATATGTGCAATTTGCATGAAAAAGCTTCAAAAGGGGGTGGTTCTTCTTGCTAGCTAGCTCCTCCAAATTGTCCAAACTCTGAAATATTCTTCCATAAACAGTAAGAACAGATGGATTAGAACCTATTGCAACTTGTTTGGATGGAAAAGGAATTAAATATGAATTTCTAGGGTTTAATGAAGATGGAGACTCACCTCTTCTCAAACTTGAAAAATTTCTAATGGAGGCTAGCCCTAATTTCTAGGAGGTATTAAATAGAGGGGGAATCCCTATGTGGCTGGTCATGGCTGGATTAGGCTAGGGTTTTGCATTAGCTAATGGGCTTTGGGCCTCTATGGCTAGTTATTGATTAAGGGTTCAATCACAAGTCATGGCTTATGACTTAATAATCTAACTTGGGTCAAATAACCAACCCATAGGTCAACTCTAGTCTAACTAGGGTTGCATAACCTAACCAAGTCCAACATACTAGGGTTAGCTTCTAGGTTAGCCTACCAGTCAAAGCTAGTCAAAGTCAACCTAGTCAACCTTCATTCAAACAATTCCAAAATAAATCCTAAAAATTCCCATAAATTCAAATAAATTATAATAAATTCAAATAACCCTAAAAATGTCAAAAAAAACCCTAATCATATGGCTAGGCTCTAGGGTAGGCAGTCTCTACGGTTTTACTAGCAAAACACCGAAATCACAAGTCATGAATTTTTTAAATAGTCTAAAAATAATTAAACATCACCAAAAATCATAATTTGAAATAAATATCAATAATAATAATTATAATTACAAAATTTCAAAATTACCCTCATCTGGAAAATTGGGTGTTACAATCCTACCCACCTTATAAAAATTTCGTCCTCGAAATTAAGATGATCGCACCCCTTCTAGGTCAAACATAGACAAGGGTCAATCACTAGTCAATTTCCTCAACATCCTAGTACTTGGTCATCAGCTGGTCAACTTCTTAGGATTTTACCTATTCTAGCTATCTAGATGTTGGCAACTAGAATTTAGCAAAAGGGAAACTCTATAATAGGCTAGCTCTAACTTTCCAATCCTATCAAGGCACCCATAACTAAATGCCTACAAGCTAAGCACACCAATCCCAAATACCATATATATATATATGCTTAAGAACAACAACCCATCACATATATCCTAAGTATATCATCTATATATATAGACCTCTTAGTCTTAGGTGAAACTACAACTATACTCAAGGACAGGCTCTAGTCACTGGGTGCCTCACTGGAAGGATAAAGAAAACAATAAATAATCATCAAGGTTGTATGGCATACTAACATCCTATATGTGTAAACTGGTTGGTATTATAGATAATAGGAGAATTATCTGCAATGGGTTACTATTCTAGCACCAATGCTAACTATCACCTCTAGGGTACAGATACTCTACAAGTCACCATATCATTATACTATGAAGGTACTACCTATGAATAAGCCCTACAAAACTAAAATATCCCTACTCCTAAGTCATTTATAACAATCAAAAGGGTATGATGTTTAGATCCTTCAAGATACAATCTGTTAATCATATGCGTCTGTCCAAAATTATGTTGTCCAGAGTCTTCATCATGCTAGTGAGCAAGGCTACGATAATCACAGAGTCCTTGACTAAGGTACGTACCTCTAGGTTCATGGTATTTAAAATTTTCGCATTGCCGCATGCGACGGCAAAAACCTTAAATTCCTATACCCGAGAAATACATCCGAAATCCGACTACATGTCCTCACTATGCCAACTAATACGACCATCGAAGATTCTAGATTCCATAACTAAGGTGATCTAGCCCATATGATTTCTCAAAAAAAAAGAAAACAAACATAACAAAAGAGCAACATAACAAAATTAATCAATCAACAAGGAACAGATGGAACCGGATTTCAAGGTAGTTATAAAAGACAACTTCGGGAATAGAATCGGGAAGAATGGAACTTGCAGCAAGATCTCCAATGGTCTGTGCATCCTCGACTGTCCTGACGATAGCTTGCCCTGCGGGTTTTCCCTGGTCTGCTGCTGATGCTGCATGTACCGCTGCTGAGAGAAATCGGTAATGACGGAAAAATGTCTCTGTACAGACAGAGGTGCACCTCCAATGTAACAGAAACGCCAACCTAAGTCGGCACAACAGGAGCTGCGGTCTCGAGGCCCTGATGAATATGACGAGAGGTGGCCAGCCTCTCGATAGTATTCCCCGAACCGAAGCGATAAGATCGTGTCTTCATATCTATCATAAAAACAGATCAAAATAAGAAGCAATTTCTGAGAATGAAGCGAAAATTCAAAGGAGGACAGTTTATATTCAAGGAAAGTCAGTAAGCAATAATTTTAGACAAAAGGAATCTGATTAAGAGTTTTTCCTAATGTGATTGAGTACCTCCAAAATATCCTAATCCTACTGCAGGCTGTAGTGATACTCTAGTTCGAATACCACTACATAAACTCGACCTGCATGGGCCACCACTAAAAACGTGTCACGACCCGCACCCACCGTGAGGGTACGAGTACGTAACAACGCCCAGCCTACGCCGCAGTGTCGGCGGTAGAACGCTGTTCTAGGTCATGAACTCTAACTACATAACATGAATATACTCTCCAAAGGAGGCCAACACAGAGGTACAATTCAATCACAATCTAAGGTAGAATGTAGCACGATGGAAATAGATAAGAAATCCTCAACTGAGGTACAGCAGAAAGAAATAACAAAGTTTCAACATCTCTAAAATATACAACTCTGAAAAATAAGACAACAGCTAAACATGAAAAGAAAGGACAGTCTAAGCTATCTACACTATACAAGGTATCATCCTGAGCAGCTGCCTGAACCTCCCCAGGGGTCCAGGTCGCGAGTGTCATCTAGGCAAGCTCCAAGTAAGGGGGTGCAGGGTTCCTCATCATCCTCTGTAAAATTTTCAACAGGTCTAGTCAGGACGGGAGCGAGCACAAAACATCTCACGCAGATCATAACAGGTTAGAAAATATAACGTACAATAGAGTAAGATACATGAAACGCTGAAAGAAGAATGTATATGAAAACAGCAGAGATTTAATAATAAAAAATATCTATATATGATAAGTAAGAACTATAAGCTACATGTGATTTAGAGTACAATATGGTTACGTAAACGGTCTAGGACAATACAATGGTAACTCCATTGTACGTGAGTATACAATAGACATATACAATAGTTATACAATCTTGTACAATAGGATTTGATTACATAACCAATTCTACTCCCCCTCCCCAAATCAATACACAAGGATCTACTCCAGTTACGTTATCTTGTACAATAGTGTACAATATTATACAATAGGTGTACAATGTTATATAACAGTTGTACAATGGCTTGTACAATGGCTCAATGTGATAATAAGAGTACAATATCCACAATAAGTGTACAATGATAAGGGTATTCAATAAATACAATATGTTAGTGAAACGCACATCATAATATGTATTTAGTGAACACAAGGAGATAACATCACAAAAGAAGATCCATATAGTACCAATCCGTGTTACCAACGTGTCAGCATCAAGTAAATTAATCTATGGTAAGAATAGACGTTCTAGCAAGTATGAAACGGTCAGAGAATGTACTCGCCTCGTATCTGAATATCTGAAGTAAATGTACTGTCCGAGATGAGGTACCTGACTCCTAGTTAGAGCAACACAAGTCAAGATGTATACAGGAGATGATAAATATAATCTACAATGCATCTGCATGCTGTCTAGGTCAAACTAGACTAAAGTCAATCCTTGGTCAACTCCAGTCAACTATACTAGTCAAGGCTAGGTCAAACTAAACCAAACAAGTCTCGCTAAGCCTAACCAGCCTATTCTAGCAATCACACACCAATCACAAGTCATACTAGACTATCAACACACAACCATTGGTGTATTCATACCATACACATAGGCCTTATGCCCTGTAGTCCACATCACACATATTTCATATATTATATTTATATACTACTACATATTGATATACCATATGATTATTATTATTAAGCATATAGAAAATATATATATATACATATAGAAGGGTATGGAAAACAATGCACATGTATGTGGGTGATGTAGGAACAAATGTTTGTGGGTACATGTGTAATGTGATAGGAATAAGTTTGTGTGTGTGTGTTAATGAGGAACATGTGTGTGTTAATGAGGAACATTTGTATGTGGCTGTACAGTGAAGTAAATTTCAGAAAATAGTGTGGGATAGTGTGTGTGATATGTGACAGTGCTCAAAAGGATGGTGTCCTGTGTGTGTGTTGTCCAGGAGATGTGTGTGGACATGTGCTCATGTGTGGCCTGTGGGTGTGCTCCTGTGTTCAGGAAAAAGTAGAATCTGTGTGACAGGGTTTAGGAAGCAATATGAACTCAGTTTTGGGAACTGGAACCAATTGCCAAAACCCAAAGTAAATTCGAACACTCATTCATGCTAACACAAACCTAACATGATATCTAATTGTAACTGGAACCTAACATATTTAATTACAATTCAAAAGAAAACAGTGAGTTAAAAGAATTTAACTTAACAGGAAGAGGAATGCAGGAAAGGAAGGAACCAATACATTTACAATTCAGTTTTCAGACCAAGACTCTAGTCTCCAACCAATATAAAATGTTCAGATTCTCAGATTTCAGAAATGAGAAAAGACATACTCAAAATCAGTTATAGTGTAAACTAAAAACTCAGTTTTTTCCAATACAAAATTGTGTGTGTTCATGAGGGTGATTAATTCTCAGGTTTTAGCCTATTACAAGTGTAGGAACCCTAGAGGGGGGGTGAATAGGGTCAAGCTAACTAATCAAGCACTTAGCACAGGCAAATTGGCAATTTAAAAATATAAGTGCAAGAGAAGAAGCAAACACAAAACCGACACCCGATATATCCTGGTATCCTCCTAAAAGGCAGTCCAGTCCCGGAACTCTCTCCGGCTTTAATCCACTATTTGAGCAAATAGTTACACACGAGTTTGGATCCGAAGAACTCGCCAACTTCTTACACAAGAGCTTTAATCCGAAGGGCTCTCCGACTTCAACCGAGAGTTTGGATACGAAGACTCCCCAACTTCAACCGAGAGTTTGGATACGAAGACTCTCCAACTTCAACCTTTCACAATAGGTTTTGATCTCCTTATACAATAGGATGAAGATCTCACTTTTCAACTCAATAACTCTAACACAATTTGTAGATGGCAAATGAAGGCTTTGTAGAGTTGTATGTGGATAAGCTTTGGTGGTTTGGAAATTTTTAGGCTCAAAGCATCAACCTTGAATGAAGGGGTTCAAGGCTATTTATAACCAAAGCAAAGGAAAGTGCAATAATGCAACTTTCACAGGCTGACGGATCATCCGTCGGATTTCCGCGGAAATCTGCCGGATCATCCGCCTGAATAGTCCAACGGCTATAAAAAGAGCCGTTGGGATCAATCATTCGTAAAATCCAACCGTTGAAATACAAATGGTCATATGACGGAAAATCCGCCGGAATTCTGCGGTTTTCCGCCGGATAATCCGAACACTCACAGAAGGTATTCTGTGAGACCATTCGGATCTTCCGCCGGATTTCCGCGGAGATCCGTCGGATTATCCGCCGGGATTCCGAAGATTGTCCTGGGATATATTCTACCCTAGCTTTCGATTTTGCCATCCATTTCTTGTGTTTACAATTATTCCTAAGACTCATTACAGACTCCAGATACACTATAGCAGGTGCAGGCTTCTTCAGAGTCTTGAAATGATGATGGCATGGCTTGGCTTCTTCCTTTAATAGGTGCTGGCTTTTTCCCTTGGCGGCAGCTGTCCAAAGATATCCAATTTGTGAAAACTGAATACCTTTCGGGGGCTTCGCCCCCGAACCCCCGACGAGGGGCGCTGCCCCCTCGACCCCCGTCCGCTGACCGGGCAGCGGAACCCCCGGTGCGAGGCTCCAGAGATGTCGTCGGGTGATTCAGAGAAATCTTGTGGGATCCGTCGTCTTTGGCCCACCATGATTTCTTCATTGCATATGTCCACATTGATCTTGCTTATTGCTTTTCTGCATGTACATGTTAGACGAACAAAGCAATATACATGTAGCAAGTATGATAAGATAAAGCACATTAGGACTATGCAAAGTTTAAGTATAAGTGCTAAGGTGATAGCATAAATGTTAGTGATATCATAATGATTAAACTTAATTGAATGACCACAATCAAAAATATAGTTTTGATTTTGGCGACCCAAGTAAGTTTAAGATAGATAAGCTCATATCACTAATATGTAAACCAATAGGCACATATCACCAAAGGTATAAGTATAAGTAGAAATGCTATAGCGATAGTATAAAGATTAGTGATAATGAAATGCTAAACTTAACATATTAACCATATTCAAAAACATGATACAATCATTGGGCCAACAACAAGTTCAACCAAATCTCAGGTTTGGACATAAAGGAAACCTGGGTTTCTCAGGCTAACCCATAATCAATACACAGTGACTCAATTCAGGTTTATATCAAAATAATCTCAGTTAAAAGTAAAGGAATTCAGTTCATTTATTCTCAGGTAGCACATGACTGATTGAAAGAAAACAGTCCAATCAAGCCATTCCATTTCGAAATCAAGCTACAACCACAATCACTCGAAATTGTCATACATGTAGATAACTTTTAGGAGAACACTATTAGGAACTTAAACATGCAATTTAATAACATTTAGAAGGGTGGCCTGTGAGTGTGACAGGAAAAACAAGCAGGGAGTGATGTGAGGAATCTGGAAATCAGTCCCAGGTTGTGTGCACAGTATTCCAGTATTTTAAAATTGCCTTGGACAGTTCAGTTGTAACTGTGTGTACAGTGAATCACATATGTGTGTAATTTAGGACATGTGTGAGTAATCTACAGGTGTGTGTGAATCACCATAGGAAAACAGGGAGTGTAACTCAGGATTAACAACCAACTTGACAGTTTAATATACCATGAATCAATAAACAACCCAAAAACTGATTCCAACAACCCAATGCTCAAACCAGTCACAACTTAGCATGTACACTATTCCTTAAACATGTAGATAAGTCTAGATGAACATTAAATCATCATTAAACTGGTAAACAACAAATCGAATTCAGGAAAAATCATTTCAGACTTTCGTATCAGTGAAGTATCAGTCCCTATTAGGCATTCGAGAATTCGAACTCAAATAATCATCAAAATTACAATTAAAAGGTTGGTAATTAACATAGCAAGTGTACACGTGTCTTGTGTGTCCTCACGTGTCCAGGAAATACGACACAGGCGTGTCTAACACGATGCAAACACATGGGGTGCACCCAGAGTTGCCCAGTGTCGTGCACACGTGTACGTGTCCGTAGAACACGACACACGACACGTGGGGTCTCGTGGTCATGCCCACATGTAGACCACGTTTCAGGCTACGAACACGACACCCTGAGAGGTGTCCACGACACGTGTCCGACCGTGTCCAACCGCGTGTCAGTGACAATTTCTGTGCGGTTCAGTGCACTCGTACGACCAGTGCGGGCCAGATATCTCCTTAATCAATCAATAAAATCCTATAAAATTTTATGGGGCTCGTGTCAGTCATCTAAGGAACATACACACAAAATTTCGTGTCCAGATGTGTCGTGTACAGGGAGTTATAGCCCCCGAGATGCAGGACACTGCACGCTGTTCAGAACAACAAGTTCGTGTCCCCGTGTGGACACGACACAGCACAAAAATCATAGATCAATGACACGAAATCAAACACTACACCTAGTACTACAAATTCATTCAAACACATTTCAAAAATAATAATAAAAATACGAGTGTGGCATTTCATCAAATACCTACACTACACATTGACACGTGTCCGATACGGACACGAAATGAACACGACTCGACACAAATCTAATACCTATGGCTAGGGGACACCTAAGGCTTCCTATTCATGCAAAGAAATCAAAAATCTATGGAAGGAATAGGAAGTTACCTATATGTGCAATTTGCATAAAAAGCTTCAAAAGGGGGTGGTTCTTCTTGCTAGCTAGCTCCTCCAAATTGTCCAAACTCTGAAATATTCTTCCATAAACAGTAAGAACAGATGGATTAGAACCTATTGCAACTTGTTTGGGTGGAAAAGGATTTAAATATGAATTTCTAGGGTTTAATGAAGATGGAGACTCACCTCTTCTCAAACTTGGAAAATTTCTAATGGAGGCTAGCCCTAATTTCTAGGAGGTATTAAATAGAGGGGGAATCCCTATGTGGCTGGTCATGGCTGGATTGGGCTAGGGTTTTGCATTAGCTAATGGGCTTTGGGCCTCTATGGCTAGTTATTGATTAAGGGTTCAATCACAAGTCATGGCTTATGACTTAATAATCTAACTTGGGTCAAATAACCAACCCATGGGTCAACTCTAGTCTAACTAGGGTTGTATAACCTAACCAAGTCCAACATACTAGGGTTAGCCTACCAGTCAAAGCTAGTCAAAGTCAACCTAGTCAACCTTCATTCAAACAATTCCAAAATAAATCCTAAAAATTCCCATAAATTCAAATAAATTATAATAAATTCAAATAACCCTAAATGTCAAAAAAAAAACCCTAATCATATGTCTAGGCTCTAGGGTAGGCAGTCTCTACGGTTTCACTAGTAAAACACCAAAATCATAAGTCATAAATTTTTTAAATAGTCTAAAAATAATTAAAAATCACCAAAAATCATAATTTGAAATAAATATCAATAATAATAATTATAATTATAAAATTTCAAATTTACCCTCATCTGAAAAACTGGGTGTTACATTGGTGAAATGTCTCTTAGGAATTTTTAGGCTTTAAATTCAAATGTAATTAGATGTATTGGTCGCTAATATACTATGGATTGTGTGTGTACTGTTCTGTGGGAAATTGGTGGTGGTTTGATGGGTTAATATTTCCAAGGGAAGACTCGAGCTGTGTGTTCTGTTCTCTGTGTGGCCGGTTCTGTGCGTAGTCCATTTATTAGGCTTTACACTGTTGTTATCATCATCTAGTCACCTAGATCTGTTAGCTCTACACCTCTGGAAGCCCATTTTGTCAACACACATGCACTACCCTGCTATTGTACCACTACATCATCAGTACACACACACATACCTGTCATGCCTTCACTATTTTGTTCACTGCACATTGTATTCACATTTCAAATAGGTCCTGCAACACAATTTTTCCCTGCACTTGACCTTGTCCAGCAATATCTTAACTACCGCTCATGATGCCACTGCACTTGATAATTTACATTCAAATTTGATGTCATGCACTTAATATGAACCATTGCATCATTCTTTTGATGCCCAGCACTTGCCCTTTCATTTAGATTGTCCTGTATATAGATAAGCTAATGCCTTCCTGGGTAGATATGATTTGTGCCCTACATATTAGGATTTGGCTTTTACCAGAACATTTTATGTCCTGCTCCTAGTCATGTACTTGGGTTCAATTCAAGTATCAGAACATTACCTACTGCATTCACCTTATGGATACACTGTTATCTTTCATAACTTACTACCTTGTACTGCATCTAATGTAACAGCAGATTCATACATTAGCCATTGCACCTGTAGTATTTTGTACTGCATTCTAAATGACATGTCCCGTCCTTCTTGCATTCATCTGCATACATTCGTTTCATTTCATTCATGGCCACTGCATGATTAGTTGTCCTGCACTCCAAATTGGTCACTGCACATGTTGCATACCTTTGCACCTTTATTCAAATTACATATCCTGCAATTCCCTTTCCACTGCATACTTTACCTGGGATTAGTTCACATTCGAGTGCCAGTGTTTCATGCCATTGCCCAGTCCTTAATTGCAGTGTTCTGACCATTCTCCTTGAATATAACACCAGGCTTGAGTGTCAACCATACTGAGCTCAGACCTTAGTTCAGAGGTGAGATGGGAGGGAAACCCTGTTCTGAGTGTCTGTCCCTTTCTATTTTGTCCACCCTATGTTATATATGTCCCATTTTCTACTGGTCAGTCTGAGTGTTCATATTTATGGGTATATTTAGACTCTTGGGTTCAGTTAGCAGCAGGTGTATGATCATATATGTTAGGTACCATGTGATACATGTTCTGATGTAATGTACCATTGACCCTTGTTTGAGTTTAGCTACTCCTTCAAATCCAACATTCATGCACTGCATTGCATATACTTAATTAGCCCTGCATCACCCTTGTCTGTCCTGCATCTGCCCCTCATGTAGAGTGTTCTACACTCACATTGTCATACCCCAGTACCAAAATACGGAGACGGACTAGGCCAGCTACTCCATATGAGGTTTTCAAACGTCATACGACGATCTTGGCTGTCAAGAGACAAGGGAGTGTATGCTACATTCAAGTCACCTATGGTCACACAGAACATCTACGTCTCAATCATTCAAAGCAAGAAAATATCAATTAATGAACATATAAGATAAAGCAGTAAGGTGTCCCTGACGCTTCATCATAATGGTCATGGGATTCTAGCTTTATAAGGTAGCTAGCCCAGAGAGTCAAAGATACATAATTGTATTCAGCTGCAGTCTGATTTAATTACAATTGTGCAAAAGACAAAATATCTAGATTAGCCGGCTAAACAGGTACCGATGGCTAAACGCCAGGACATAAATAAAGATACAAGAGTGGTGGAGAAAAAACCCATTCGAGTCCCCCGCCAGTCATGCTCCTAGTATGCATCATTGATGTCAGGGAAGAAAGTCGGATCCTCAGGCTCTGCTACGCGATCTAGCCAAACAAAACCAGCCGGGTCAGTCCCGAAATAGCAAGTACCACAAAGGAGCACAAAAGAGTGAGATAAAACCCAGTCATGAAATAATAATAATAGTAAGCTTCCGGTCGTAACCTCAGTCCGCAGCCTGTCCTAGCACGATAGACCAACCCAACAACCAAACAAGGACATGGGTTGGAACACGCACCATGACAGTCCGTGTCCCTCGACTACTAGCGGAAGGCCCAAGCACAGTCAAGTCATTTTTCAAGCGGCCATTCATTCCTGCGGCTTTCTATATTTGGCAGAGTTATCCCCGTTATACAGATTAAAAGAAATTCTCAGATCGTGTCAACCCAGCAGGGCTAGCCAAACCATAAGACTTATAACACTTTGATGATGCACCAGTCCCCCGAAGGGCTACTGCGCTGAAACGTTTAACACATAGCTCGTAGGAGTCGGATATAGCTATTCGCTATAGGCGAATAAAACCATATCCGTGGCGGCCAACCCGACACGTCAGGACGGAACCTGGGGTGGCTAGTATGGCACGATCTCGGGATTCTTTCCATCCAATGCATCTACTAAGTTAGTTGCCTAGTTAATCGCTAGGTTATTGTAATGCCTGTGGTTCGTATTATGTATTTAGAATACGTGTACGTATTTTATCTTGTATTGTATGATTCCTTGCTTGGCTTTTCTTCATGGCTTGGTTTATTCTTGGGTTGGTTCGGCTTGGCTTGGTTTGCTTGGTTCATTATGGACCATGGTGAACCCCTACCTACCACCACCATTAGTATTTATTAACCCTTTCTCCTTCTCTCTCTTCATTGATATCTTCTTCTTCCCCACCATTAATTCTTCACCTACCAGAGAGAGGAAGAGAGAGGTCTAGGCAAGTGCACCTTATTTTATGAAGGAACTCCATTATTCCTGTTCCAATCTTTTCCTTATGTGTTTCTAGCCAACATTAGAACTTAGCATTTTTTATTTCCATGGCTAGATTCTTGTAGATCTAAGTTTACTTTATTTTTAGAATTCTTAGGTTTTGATCTATTTAATCTTGTTATTTCTGAGTTTTGATGGTTCCATGTTGTAGAGAATTTCGTTCTACCCCATTTTGACCTATGGAAGTTCGGAATTGGGCTCCGAATGATAGAGTTATGCAACTTGGAAGCCATGGCTTATGGTGTACTTCTTCTCGGAAATTTGGAGAAGAAGCACAGTCCCGAGCCGCATAGTAGCACTTGACCGCATGAACATTCATGCGGCAAGTCAGTTCCAACCGCATACACTATTGTCTTGACTTGACCGCATGACAAGTTCATGCGGCAAGTATTCCTTCTAGCCGCATGAAGTCCTTTTACTTAACCGCATGACTGAGGCCCAGTCTTCCAGCCGAATGGGTTTGCTTCCTTTGAGCTGCATAGGCATTATTTTCCACTGTTGTATGGGACTTTGCCCATCTCGAGCCGCATGAACTCCAATACTCGTGAGCCGCATAGACCGCAGTCTTCCGCTGCCGCATGAGGACTCGAGTCCTCTCAACCGCATGACTGACTGATCCCCGAGCCGCATAGACCCTGATTCCCTTCAGCCGCATGAGACCCCTCCCTTTCTGACCGCATAAGCTCCTGCAGCCGCATGCGCCGCGTGCCCGTACTGCCTTGAGACCGATCTATCCGAGCCGCATGAACTCGGATTTTGGGCCGCATGAACCCATATCAATTCAGCCGCATGGGCTTATCTCTTCCAGCCGCATGAGATCATTCCTGGCTGCATATGCCTAAGCCGCATTGCTCTCCTATAGCCCTATGTATTGATATTTTGTTAGATAGTTTATGCCCATTTTATATCCTTACGTCTTTTGTCCTGAACTTGATAAATCACGATTTGATTGACATGATTGAAATAACAATTGTACATGACATGCTATGACTAGTAACCTGACATGACCTGATAGTGGCCCGTCGTGGCGCACTCCTGACAAGTACACCCGACATGATTCATCTTGAACAGCTGTTGCGACGGCTACCTGACATGACATAACCTGTATAAATAACATGGACACCGTGGGTGATTGTGCTTGTACAACTAATCCAGTCCTGTCTTACATCATGTCTAGGAGGGGACTCCTGAGTACCACGGTCAGGAGTACCTATTGAAATGGACTAAGGCTAATAACTAGATTAATATACTAGTCATAAAGAGATCTCCCAGCTACAGGCAATCCCGTTACCTGGGCACGCCTTGGGATCTGTAGCCTGCCGTCGAGTAGGGCACATTTCCAGCACACTGTCATGTGTTGCACCCTTCAAGCTACCTAAGGGTACATTCGTTTCCTAGACGATGTACCCACCTGAATTCAACTCTAAATCTTTTAACCCGGGTAGCCTGGATGGTCTACAGGGCTTGTGGCTGTGGAGTAATCTCACTGCATCTTGCTAGTAACTAGATCTGTGATAACCCTAGTTAGTTAAAGTATCAAGCCGTAATTCTTGCTTGGCCGTGAAATGATTGGATGGAGTCTAACCAGTCTAGTCTTGTCCTGATCCTATTCCAGATTACTGCATGACCTGAATGCCTGTATTTATTCTATCGATAAATGGTGAGAATTCCAAGTTCTGTTCAAACGAAGGGTTGCCACCCCGTTCTTTGTTTGGTTTACGGGTTGTAACCTGGTTATCTGAATAGTTCTATGGTTATCTCGTCGCATATCACCCTGATGTATTTTTTTTATTTCCAGTTCTTACTTTTATTTATACTCTTGTGCTGATTGCTGGTTTTAGTTCCTAAGTGAAGATTCCTTTGTGGCACTTGCTCTTTCTGGGATCTGACCCAGCTGGTTTTGTATGGCCAAATTTTGGAGCAGCTCCAGAGGATCTACCGCTTTTCCAGCCTGATGGTGAACACCAGACGTAACCAGGGCAACGAGTGGATTATTTTTGGCTCTTCCACTCTATTGTAAAAATATTCTTTTTGAGGCATTTAGCCGACGAGCACCTGTTTAGCTCGAGTGCACTTACTTATTGTCTGCCTACGGGCTGTAACATGATTGACAGATCCTAGGATTGATCATGTATGACTAAACTCTTGCTAGTCCTAACATTTTGTAACGACTAGCTTCATGATCAGCTAAATATGTAATATTTGGGACGCCTTATTATTGTATATTTAATGATCATACATCTTGTAACTTTTACTTACTTGTTTGTGATTGAGACAATAGGCTTGTTCATGACCCTAAGAGACTGCTGGCTTGTAGATAAACCCTCATGTATCTAGACAGCCGTGACCGTATAGCGAGATGGATTCCATTTCATATACGTAGCTGGCTATGTCTGCCCCCGCTCTCCAGTATTCTGGTTCTGGGGCGTGACAGTTATCCTCAGAGTTCACATGTCGTGGTCACGTGTTCACTCCCTTAAGATGTCGTACATTGTACGAGTACCCCAAGAAGGAATCCTTACGGGCTCAAGGATTCATACGTATGTTTTTCCTTCTTGGTGTAATGCAACACACAACACATACCACGTCATTGCCAACGACCATTACTATGTAAATGCTGGACTCTTGGGAGTACTAGCAGGTATCATGAAGGAACACTTAGCGCGTAGGATAGCACCTTGGTGCTCACATAGGTTGTACCATTGTACACACATAGGCTCATCCAGCCATCACATAGGTAGTCCAATTAGAAATGAGGACTAAGATATAAGGAACATGCGGCCAGGGCTCATGCGGCTGGAATATGAGGGGCACATGCGGCTTAGAACAGACGGGACGCATACGGCTCAGGAAATCGGGCATATGCAACTGGAATATGCGGCTCGGTCGAGCCATGCGGCTAAGGAACTCATGCGGCCGAAAGAAACGGAAGTTCATGCGGCAATGAGGATAGATCTTATGCGGCTGGAGAATGGAACCATAGCCTATGCGGCTCAAATGGAAGTCTTGTATATGCGGCAGTGAGAGGGCAGTGCCATGCGGCTAAGAAGTTCAAAGTTCATGCGGTAATGAGCTTATGCGGTTGCGAAGGCTTTATGCGGCCGAAATTGCCCAGTACCCTGCGGCACGATCGCATGCGGCTGGGGAAATGCTTATGGAGCTGCAATTGTTTATGCGGTTGGGAATGCTCATGCGGCTGGTTTGCTCCTGCGGCTGCAATGCTCATGCGGCTGCTTTGCTCCTGCGGCTGCAATGCTCATGCGGCTGCTTTGCTCCTGCGGCTGGGAACTGCTCATGCGGCTGCTTTGCTCCTGCGGCTGGGAACTGCTCATCTTCCCTGCCAGAGCCTGCGTAGGCAAACCACGGAGAACCCCAAATGATGCTCCGGCCATAACTTCCTCCAAATAGGTCGAAATCTAACTTTACAAAGGTCAAAACTGTTTAGAATTCCAAATTCCTACAATATAGGACCATGGGTTTTCGAAAATAGCCAAGTTTGATAGATCAAAACCATGAAAACCCATGAAACCCTATATTTTAGGAACTTAGATCTGCACGAATCTAGCCATAAAAATCAAAAATGCTAAGTACTAAACTTGTTGAGAATGTTAAGAAGAACAAAATGGAACAATAAAAATCAAAAAAATATCAAAAGATCACAAATCTCCTCTTTGAGCAAGTTGTACTTGCCTAAGTGGGTTGGTGGTTGAGAAATTGAATGAAGGAGTGAATGAGGAGAGAGAGTGTGGAAGAGATATTAAATAGGGGTTGGGTTGGTTTAAGAAAACCCTAATCCCTAACCACTAATCTCTATCCATTCCACTAATGACAAGACTAAGGGCTACATGCAACCTTTAATAAATAACATACATAAAATTACACATGCTAAATACAGATACCGTCTACAGAATTCATGAAGATTACGTATATCGGGATCGGGGAGTGACATCTCTATCCTCCTTAGAAAAATTCTGTCCTCGAAATTTCAGCCAAGATAAAGATAAAGGTATCCAGGTAAGCAAGGTACAATTTCAAACTACGCTAACAACCTATCATTAGCAATCATTGATCATACATTTCAAAATCTACCAAGGCATGAGGAGAAACATACCTTCCGAGTCGAACAAGTGCGGATACCGAGATTTAATCTCATCCTCGCGCTCCCAGATTGACTCTCCCGGAGAGTGATGGCCCCAAGCGATACGGACAAGGCTAATAGTCCGGTTCTTGAGCACCTTCTCTCGTCGATCCAAAATAGATACGGGTTGTTCCTCGTAAGTTAGGTCGGCACCAACGACTAACTCTGAATGGTCGAGGACATGACTCGGATCTGGGATGTACCCACATAACTGAGATACATGAAACACATCATGTACGCCAGATAGCGAGGAAGGAAGGAAAAGCCGATAAGCAACATCGCCTACCCGAGCGAGAATCTCAAAAGGACCAACGAATCTCGGACTAAGCTTTCCTCGAGTTCCAAATCTAATGACACCCCGAGTCGACAAAATCCGCAGAAACACTTGGTCACCGACACCAAACTCTAGAGGTCTTCGATGCTGATCTGCCCAGTGGCGGTGTCTGTCTTGCGCGACTCGAAGCCGCTCCCTGATCAACTTGACTGTTTCTACGGTCTGCGTGATCATCTCTGGTCCCAACAATTTTCATTCGCCTATATCGTCCCATGCCAAAGGGGACCTGTACTTCCTTCCATATAATGCTTCAAATTGCGCCATCTGTATACTTGCCTGATCACTATTATTGTAAGAGAACTCTACTAAATGAAGATGATCTTCCCAAGTTCCGCCAAAATCTAAGGTACAAGCCCGTAGCATATCTTCCAAGGTCTGAATTGTTCTCTCCGATTGTCCATCCGTCTACGGATGATAAGCTGTGCTGAACCTCAACTTAGTGCCCAGACTTTGGTGCAAACTTCGCCAAAAGTGAGAGGTGAACCGTGTGTCTCGATCTGATACTATGCTGACTGGAACACCATGTTGCCTCACAATCTGCTTTATATACATTTCTGCCAGCTGCTCAGTAGACTGCCCTACTCTGAAAGGAAGGAAATGAGAAATCTTCGTGAGCCGATCCACGATTAACCAAACTGCATTTCGGCCGGTCGGAGATCTAGGTAAACCTGTCACAAAGTCTATCGTGATGTGCTCCCATTTCCACTCCGGAATGGGAAGCGGCTGTAACAATCCTGCTGGCCTCTGCTGCTCTGCCTTCACTTGCTGACATACTAGACATCGGGATATGAATCTCGCTATCTCCCTCTTCATGCCATTCCACCAAAAGTGCTGCTACATATCCTGGTACATCTTTGTGCCTCCGGGATGAATGGAATAAGGTAAACTATGAGCTTCTGACATAACTTCGTGTCGAAGGTCTCCACCGGGTACACAAAAACGGTTTTCGAACCTGAGTGTACCATCCTCATGGATTACCAACTCCTTTCTGAGACCCGATTCACACTCCGATCGAAGCTTCTGGATTTACGGATCCTCTGCCTGAGCTGCTCTGATCCTCTCTACTAAAGTGGACTGAATCTGTAAACTGGCCATAACTCCTGTATCTTGCGACAAGATCACTTCAATTTCCATTTCCTGAAGATCTTCTAAAATATGCTTCTGCGTAGTTAGAATAAATGTACCACCTCTCCTGCTCAAAGCATCTGCTACCACATTCGCCTTGCCTGGATGATACTGAAGATTTACATCAAAGTCTTTCAACAATTCCAACCACCTCCTCTGTCTCATGTTCAGGTCCCTCTGGGTAAACACATACTTTAAACTCTTATGATCAGTGTAAATCTTCACTCGATTCCCATATAAGTAGTGCCTCCATAACTTAAGCAAAAATACTACTGCTGCTAACTCCAGGTCATGAGTTGGATAGTTCTTCTCATGATCTCGAAGCTGTCGAGATGCATATGCTACCACCTTACCATGCTGCATCAATACACATCCAAGCCCCTTTCCGGATATGTCATAATATACTGTAAACCCTCCCGATCCTACTGGAAGTGTCAAGATCGGGGCTGAGATTAATCTCTTCTTCAACTCTTCAAATGATGCCTGACACTCTGCCAACATAACAAACTCTACGTCCTTACGCGTCAAACGCGTCAAGGGTGCCAAAATCCTGGCAAAGTCTGCCACGAATCTCCTGTAGTAACCTGCCAATCCTAAGAAACTACGCACTTCTGCTACCGTCTTCGGAACTGGCCAATTCTCCACTGCCTCAACCTTCTTCGGGTCTACTGACACCCCTGCTCCAGAAATAATGTGTCCCAGGAACGAAATATGGTTCAACCAGAACTCACATTTGTTAAGTTTCGCATAAAATTGATGCTCCCTCAAGGTCTGCAAAACTGTCCGAATGTGCTTCTCATGTTCTTCTTCACTGCTGGAATAGACGAGGATGTCGTCTATAAACACTACTACAAACTTATCTAAATAGGGCAGAAAGATGCGATTCATCAAATCCATGAATACTGCTGGGGTATTAGTCAGTCCAAATGGCATCACCAGAAACTCATAATGCCCATACCGCGATCTAAAGGCTGTCTTGGGTATGTCCTGCTCCCGGACCCTCACTTGGTAATATCCAGATCGAAGATCAATCTTAGAGAAGATGCAAGCCTTACTCAATTGATCAAACAAATCATCAATCTGCGGTAGCGGATACTTGTTCTTTACTGTCACTGCGTTCAACTGTCGGTAATCAATGCACATCCGCGTCGATCCATCCTTCTTAGGTACCAAAATCACCGGTGCTGCCCAGGGCGAATTACTGTCTCGGATAAACTGCTTCGCCTTCAATTCTTCTTCATGCTGGTATAACTTATCTAATTCTGACTGCGACATCCTGTAAACTCTATCGACCTTTGGCTCTGTCCCAGGATTCAGCTCAATACAAAACTCTACTTCCCTGACTGGTGGTAAACCTGGAAGCTCATCTGGAAACACATCGGCAAACTCTCTGACTACTCTGGGAATCGACACCTGCTCTGACAATGCTTCCGCAACGATGCCCTTGGGTCGATCCTCCAATGATCGAACAAAGACAAACTCCTCTATGCTAGGTACATTAAATACCACCTTACCTCCCCGACAATCTATCATCGCATGACTGTCTCTCAACCAGTCCATGCCTAGGACAACATTAAAGTTGCCCATAGAAAACTCAATCAAAGATGCGGGCAATAATCGCCCACTCACTATTACTGGACACGCTAAGCATACTCTTCTAACTCCTACGAGCCCATTACCAGTGAGTATATTCATCCTCTCTGGTAATGCCTCAAATCTCAATCTAATACGTGTCGCAAATCGTGCAGATACAAAAGAGTGGGTAGCCCCCGAATCAAACAATGCTACTGCAGGAAAAGAGGTAACAGAAATATTACCTGCAACCACGTCGCCTGAAGCTAGCGCATCCTCCAATGATAATGTGAAGGCCTGGCCCTGGCCTTACTGAGCTCCCTCCTGCTGCCTTCCTCGACCATGCTGTCGCTGCGGCCTCTGCAGGTCTTCCTAGTTCTGTGCCTGGCGGTACATCTGAGCCTGCATAGGTAGACGCTGGGCTAGCGATCTTACGTCCAATGCTGGCCCTCTGCTCGGTGCTGCCCCTGGAGCTGGCAATGTCGGAAACTGCTAAACTGGCCCTCCTGGCCTCTGCATCATAGGACAATTGGCAATCCGGTGGTCTGGACTGCCACACCTCATACATAACCCATTAGCTGAACAACACACATCCCGAGTGTGCCCTCCCTTACCACAGTAAGTGCATCCAATAGGCGCCCTCTGGCACTGCTGCTGGTTCCTCGGCTGCTGTTGCTGAACTGGTACTGATATCTCAGATACTGCCGTCCTCTGTGGCGTTCCTGACTCATGAATACGGATGCCGGGCGCTGGCGCCGAGGTTCGCTGTACTGCTCCTCCACCCCTACTCTGAGAATGAGTCCTCTTCTGGCCCCCATGCCTTGTCACCAGCCTTTGTTGGGTGAGTTCATGCCTCCGGGCTGCCGTTAAAACGGCATCAAAAGTCTAATAGTCATACCCTTCCACTAGCTGTAGAATCTCCAAGTGAAGTCCCTGCTGGAACCTCATCGCCTTCTCTGGCTCTGTAGCTACCATCGTCGGTGCAAACCGACTCAGTCTGCAGAACTCCGCTGCATATCCATCTACCGTCCTCCCAGCCTGTTTGAGACTGATAAACCTCTGCTGAAGCTCATACCATGCTACCGCACCAAAGTACTTGGCCTTGAATCTGGTACGGAAGCCATCCCAGGGAACAGGACGCCTCAGTCCAACCTCTTCTGATGCCCACCAATCGCGGGCAAGATCCTGAAGTATCAGTCTGACCTGATCAACCTTCTCTTCTGCTGGAACCTTAGCTGTAGTCAATATGGCCTCAGTGTCCTGAAGCCATGCATCCGCCGTAATGGCATCCTCCGTGCCGTCAAAATATCTCGGGTTAAGTCGACAAAACCTCCCCGAGGCTCCTGAATCATTCCTAACACTTCTCTCAAGGGCCAATTGTAACCCCTGATTCAGCAGCACATTCTGTTCCTGCTGTCGGGTCTGCTGTTGCTGATGTGCTGCCACCTGTTGCTGCTGAGTAGCCAAGAATCTCCGGATGACCTCCAGGAGTGCTGCAGCATCAGGTACTGGCGTCGCTGCTGGCACCATAGGAGGTGCAGGAGTTTCCAGAACCTGCAGTTCTACCGGCTCTGATATCACTTCCACTCGGATCTGATCAGGAGGTTGCACTCCTTCTGGTTGTTGCTCTGTCGAGCCATGCTCTACTGGTTGTTCCTCCATGTTGGCCTCGCCAGCTACTGAGAAAGAAGCACCCCTATATGGAAAGGCACGTGATATTAATTGTCAGGACGAGGAAGACTCGAGGAAACAATTCAGGAGGTCAATCAAGGTGAGGAAGGAGAAATCGAATCAAGAGATTCAAATGGAACAAGTTTTGATTGAGACTCCTATAAGAGTAACACCCCACAAGTCTGAAAAGTCAGACCTGCATGGGCCACAAATAAAACCTTGTCACACCCCAGTACCAAAATATGGAGACGGACTAGGCCAGCTACTCCATATGAGGTTTTCAAACGTCATACGGCGATCTTGGCTGTCAAGAGACAAGGGGGTGTATGCTACATTCAAGTCACCTATGGTCACACAGAACATCTACGTCTCAATCATTCAAAGCAAGAAAACATCAATTAATGAACATATAAAATAAAGCAGTAAGGCGTCCCTGACGTTTCATCATAATGGTCATGGGGTTCTAGCTTTATAAGGTAGCTAGCCCAGAGAGTCAAAGATACATAATTGTATTCAGCTGCAGTCTGATTTAATTACAATTGTGTAAAAGACAAAATGTCTAGATTAGTCGGCTAAACAGGTGTCGGTGGCTAAACGCCAGGACATAAATAAAGATACAAGAATGGTGGAGAAGAAACCCACTCGAGTCCCTCGCCAGTCATGCTCCTAGTATGCATCATTAACGTCAGGGAAGAAAGTCAGATCCTCAGGATCTGCTACGCGATCTGGCCAAACAAAACCAGCCGGGTAAGCCCCGAAATAGTAAGTACTACAAAGGAGCACAAAAGAGTGAGATAAAACCCAGTCATGAAATAATAATAATAGTAAGCTTCCGGCCGTAACCTAGGTCCACAGCCTGTCCTAGCACGATAGACCAACCCAACAACCAAACAAGGACATGGGTTAGAACACGTACCATGACAGTCCGTGTCCCTCGGCTACTAGCGGAAGGCCCAAGCACAGTCAAGTCGTTTTTCAAGCGGCCATTCATTTCTGCGGCTCTCTATATTTGGCGGAGTTATCCTCGTTATACAGATTAAAAGGAATCATCAGATCGTGTCAACCCAGCAGGGCTAGCCAAACCATAAGACTTATAACACTTTGATGATGCACCAGTCCCCCGAAGGGCTACCGCGCTGAAACGTTTAACACATAGCTCGTAGGAGTCGGATATAGCTATTCGCTATAGGCGAATAAAACCATATCCGTGACGGCCAACCCGGCACGTCAGGACAAAACCTGGGGTGGCTAGCTAGTATGGCACGATCTCGGGATTCTTTCCACCCAATGCATCTACTAAGTTAGTTGCCTAGTTAATTCCTAGGTTATCCTCAGAGTTCACATGTCGTGGTCACGTGTTCACTTCCTTAAGATGTCGTACATTGTACGAGTACCCCAAGAAGGAATCCGTACGGGCTCAAGGATTCATACGTATGTTTTCCCTTCTTGGTGTAATGCAACACACAACACATACTACGTCATTGCCAACGACCATTACTATGTAAATGCTGGACTCTTGGGAGTACTGGCAGGTATCATGAAGGAACACTTAGCGCGTAGGATAGCACCTCGGTGCTCACATAGGTTGTACCGTTGTACACACATAGGATCATTCAGCCATCACATAGGTAGTCCAATTAGAAATGAGGACTAAGATACAAGGAACATGCGGCCAGTGCTCATGCGGCTGGAATATGAGGGGCACATGCGGCTTAGAACAGACAGGACGTATGCGGCTCAGGAAATCGGGCATATGCAACTGGAATATGCGGCTCGGTCGAGCCATGCGGCTAAGGAACTCATGCGGCCAAAAGAAACGGAAGTTCATGCGGCAATGAGGATAGATCTTATGCGGCTGGGGAATGGAACCATCGCCTATGCGGCTCAAATGGAAGTTTTGTATATGCGGCAGTGAGAGGGCAGTGCCATGCGGCTAAGAAGTTCAAAGTTCATGCGATAATGAGCTCATGCGGTTGCGAAGGCTTTATGCGGCCGAAACTGCCCAGCGCCCTGCGGTACGATCGTATGCGGCTAGGGAAATGCTTATGCTGCTGCAATTGTTTATGCGGTTAGGAATGCTCATGCGGCTGCTTTGCTCCTGCGGCTGCAATGCTCATGCGGCTGCTTTGCTCCTGCGACTGGGAACTGCTCATGCGGCTGCTTTGCTCCTGCGGCTGGGAACTGCTCATCTTCCCTGCCAGAGCCTGCGTAGGCAAACCACGGAGAACCCCAAATGATGCTCCGGCCATAACTTCCTCCAAATAGGTCGAAATCTAACTTTACAAAGGTCAAAACTATTTAGAATTCCAAATTCCTACAACATAGGACCATGGGTTTTCGAAAATAGCCAAGTTTGATAGATCAAAACCATGAAAACCCATGAAACCCTATATTTTAGGAACTTAGATCTGCACGAATCTAGCCATAAAAATAAAAAATGCTAAGTACTAAACTTGTTGAGAATGTTAAGAAGAACAAAATAGAACAATAAAAATCAAAGAAATATCAAAAGATCACAAATCTCCTCTTTGAGCAAGTTGTACTTGCCTAAGTGGGTTGGTGGTTGAGGAATTGAATGAAGGAGTGAATGAGGAGAGAGAGTGTGGAAGAGATATTAAATAGGGGTTGGGTTGGTTTAAGAAAACCATAATCCCTAACCACTAATCTCTATCCATTCCACTAATGACAAGACTAAGGGCTACATGCAACCTTTAATAAATAACATACAGAAAATTATACATGCTAAATACAGATACCGTCTACAGAATTCATGAAGATTACGTATATCGGGATCGGGGAGCGACACACATACATTGTCCTGCCTCACTTGTAACCTATACAGGGAGAGCCATGTCTGGATTGAGTTCAGATAATGAACTTCAAGTTCAGACTTGAATTCATTATTCACTGCTCACCCTTTTGTTTCGTCCTGCATTAGCCATAGTATATTGCCTGCATACCCCCTTCATGCATACCCTACCTGCATATGGAGATAATTGCATATCCTTTGCTTACCTGCAAACTTGAGCACATTCATATATCCTGCATAGTTTTCATTCATAATTCACTGTACATTAGGATACTGCCTATTTTGATCATGACCTGCAGTACAATGAATACCTCACTGCCTACACTTCAATATATTCACTGCATTTGATACATGTACTGTACTGCTTGCATCAACCCACTGATTGAGACACTGTATACACCCGCATCTGTATTGCATATGTCAAATTGACCACTACATGTACTGGTAACTTCTCACTACACTTGCGCATCACTTTTAGGATCAATCCTTCACTGCTTTGGCACATACCTGTCCTGCATACATTACCTGTCTTGCCTCCGTGCATTCACTGCACATGTAACGCCCCAGTCCCAAAATACTTAGGACTAGGTACGTATCCATGCCAGCTGCATACATACGAAGTATACTCCAATATATGGAAACCTCGTATGAATACATAAGCTGTAAAATGTAGTAAACCAAGAGTAATCTAATCTCATCCACAAATGAAGAATAAAGATATCATATAATCAACTGTAATAATTCTTTGTACAATACGTTGGGCGGAGACAAATCTACTACCAACAAGTAAGGAAAAATATACATGGAAACTGAAATGATTTGGCGGAAGTAGGAAAAAAAGACCCAAGATACGTTATCTCCGAATGAATAGAGAAGATCGCGACCTCGGCTAGAACACCTGTAATATCACAGAAGCACACACCTGGAGAGATAACCAGGTCCTCAGAGGAATGTAACAAGATACATAAAGAACATGCCACATAACTGAATATATATACCATGTCATAAATCACAAGTAAAGTAAATAGTCTCACTCGTAACAAGATCCAATACCTCATCATCGAAACAGTGGACTACCCCTACAACAAAACAAGGACAAAGGGTAGCACACTATGCCGCGATGAGACATTGTCCCAAGCTACTAATAGGACGGGGTGATATGACATTTGACGAGGGTTACCTGACCATTCTAATGTGTTTATGCAATAAGAACAAACCTTCAACGCATGGGCACTCTGGCTCAGTAGCAGTAATCTCAGGTATGGTCCCATCAGGATACCAGGGACCTCAAAGCATAACATTCATCGAATGTCAGAGGCCAGCAGTAAATCAGGTATCAGGATCCAGGACCGTATCTCCCGCGGAGATAACCGACAATAGGGAAGTGCATACTTGGCCCATACGTTAAGGAACTGTTCTTCCCATACAATGCCTAACAGAGTCACATCCATGACTCATATACCTCTACTAACTGCTAAGTCTCCTAACATGCCTCTATTAGCAGTTAGCTCTAACGCATGCGCATGGGGGATCAGCCCACACGCAAGAACCTCTACATGCTACTCATCTCACACATCCTCGTGGTACAACTGTGTCAAGGTATATGCAATACACTACAAACGGTAGTCTCTTAACTCTAAGTCCACATGCAATCAAAGGATAATAACAAAGTATATCTAATATCACTGAGCAGACAGTAAATCAAGAACGGTAAGAACTGGAAATAAATAAACAATGATATGGAATAAAATGCAAACTGAATATACAGTATAATGGCAAGGTATCTTGCCTGAGGTTATATGCAAAAGAGAATAATCCAGTAGCTCGAACAGACAAATAAACGAAGCAAGAAAAGTCAAATCCCGCAGATGACTCCGGATGCTGCAACAAACATCACGAACGAGTTTGGAATAAATGATATGTCTAGGAAATGCCTGTCCAAAAGTTAAATTCTGGAACAGGGGCAAAATCGTAATTTTGGGTCAAAACGATGTCCGACGTTGGACCCGTTTTGCACCGAAATGCGTGCCAATATCTACGGTCTCTAAAGTTGTCAAACTACATGTCTACAGATTTGTTTTGATGAGACGAACCCAACGGTATGTCCAATTTTGGATTCCGGTGGGCCGTACACAAAATCGCCCGTTGAGTGGGATTGTGGGCCCACTAAAATGGCGTCCCGATCAACCTTCTCAGAATTGAACCAAACTTGGCTCAAAGGACCAAAAAAAATTTTCGAGTCCAATGGTGCAAGTTCACGAAGTTGTGACTTAATTTGCAAAGGGTCGATACGGGGGTATCTCGACGGATACGCACTGATTTTGTCGCACACATGCAACGAAATCGGGTTCCGTCCATTCCCACACGTCGACAACATCCATACGCGTCTTTCGATGAGTATAGTGCGCGACCACGTCTCCCGGTTTGTCGGGGCGCACTCCGTATCTGATGTTTTTCCACTTTTTTGAAAACAGAATTTATAATTTTTCGTGAAACTTTAACGTGTAACTTTCTACATACTAGATGAAAAGTGAATCCAGAAGGTGCGTTATAATCTCGGTTATGTTTTCTTTGACTGTCTTTAATTAGTTTCTACAAAATTTTATTGTACAGAAAGAAAAGTGGCCGACAAGTTGGTGTTTTACAACAGTTTTTAATATTCCAGAAAAGTGGTTTTTCTCCAACTTTGCCTCGATTTTTCGAGCAAGTTGGATGGCCATGTCAAAATCCACCTTGGGGATCTCGAAGAGGGTCTTGTGGACTTTCTACACGAATTTACGGATCGAAAATCGGATTTAAATTGAAGGAGAAATTTGATGGAGAAGTCGGATACCTTGTTGTTAAATTATGTTGTTGTTGTTGTCGTTGTTGTTGTTGGTGGTGGTGTTGCTATGGCGACCGTGAAGCGGGGCTGCTGTGGCTGGGCGCGGAGGTGCTCGCCGAGAAGAGGGTGAGCGGAGGAGAGAGAAGGAAGGAGAGAGGAAGAAGGATTGGGTTAGGGTTCTTCTTTAGAGTCAAATACATATATATATGTGTATATATATATATATATATATATATATATATATATATATATATAAAGGGGATGGGGGGTCGGCCATTAAATTCATTACTGCTGCTGTTGTGCTCCTTTATGCGCGGCTAAGTGCTGCTTCTTTGTTCTTGTGTTGTGGCGGTTCCCAAACTGTGGGGCCGGCCACTTAGTGTGTGTGTATATATATATATATATATATATATATATATATATATATATATATATATATATATATATATATATATAAAATCTTTTTCCAATCTTTTCTTTATCTAAATCTTTTAATACTTATACCTATCTATACATATATATGTATATATCCATAAAAATCTACTTAAATCCAAATAATAATTTAGATGTCACATATCCAAATATTTAATATATTTAAACATATCTACATCTATATATAAATTCAATCCTTAATAAATCAACTCAACATAATAATAATATTTAAATAGGAAAATATGTTTATTAAATCTCCACAAAATAACTTTAATAATAATAAATTAATAAGATCGTCCCAATGAGTGCACTTACACTGCACACCCTTTCCCGGGTCCATAAAATGTACTATTTTGTAAAATATTATTGTCACCCCATTTTCTGTATTTCGTATTTGTACTCGTAATTTGATTTTGGCACGTATTTTATTTTCTCGACTTGTGGATTCGGGTTCTCGTAAATGGGCTTTGGACCATGGCTTGGTTTTATTTTGTGGAGTTGGTTTGGTTTGGTTTGGTTCATCATGAGTGGAACACCTTAGCCTATTCTCCACCTCCATTCCATCACAACCACACTCATTAAAACCTACCAACCTTTTTCTCTCTCCTCCATAACTCCATTAATTTCTTTCAACTTCTTTTTCTTCCTTCTTTCACACAACTCCCCAACCCATAGGCAAGTACACCTTGCCATCAAATAAGCACCACTTTTTATTTGTCCATTAACTAGATTAGGCCATGGAGAACAACTTTAGAACTTGACATTTTGTGATTTGGAGCTTTCATTCTTCTAGATCTAGGTTTTAACCATTTTCAAAAATCCTTGGTTTTGATCTATTAAACTTCGATTTTTGCATGTTTTGATGCTTCCATGTGGAAGAGAATTCAATTTTACTCAAGTTAGAACTTTGAAAATCTAGATTTGGTTTTGATTTGGCAAAGTTATGAAGAATTGAAGTTCTTGGTGTTCTTGGACCTGCTCTCGGCCAGGAAGAACATCCCTCTGCCTTGCGCTCTTTAGCGCATGGCCGGTTGCGCACCCCCGGCCTGTGCTCTTTAGCGCAGGGCCGATTGTGCATGACCTCAGCCAGTGCTTTGCGCTGCGCTGGATTGCGCTGGCGCAAGCCATCCATGCGCAAGCCAGCCATACGCAAGCCGACCTCTGCGCAAGCCAGCCTTGCGCAATCCACCTCTGCGCAATCCACCTCTGCGCAATCCACCCTTGCACAATCCACTCCTGCACAGTCTACCCTTGCGCAAGGTAACCCTTGCGCAAGGCAACTCTTGCGCAGCTCTTCCATGCGCAGTACATACCCTGCACAGCCCAACCCCTGATCCCCCTTGCACAACCCACTTGTCTATGATGAATTGCTTATTTCTTTAAGCTTGGCTCTTCTATAGCCCAATATATATTGGTATTTTATTAGATATTTTACGTCCATTTTATATCCTTACGCCTTTTGTCATGAACTTAATTTTACTTAATACGTTTGGATTGACTATTGTACTTGGCATGGTATAACAAGAAACTAGCATAACATGACAGTGACCCGTAGTGGTGCACTCCTGACATGACCTACCTGACATGATAGTGGCCCGTGGCGGCGCACTCCTGACTTGACTTGACTTGTAACTTGTAACTTGACTCGTATAATCAACTTGACACCGTGGGTGCTCCTGCTTGCTTGCTTGTACAATCCACTTGTCTTGTCTTGTATCATGTCTAGGACGTGACTTCCTGGGTACCACGGCCAGGGACTCGTGCTAAATTGGATTAGGCTAACGATTAGATCAAACTAGAACATGGAGAATTCCCAGTCACAGGCAATCTCGTTATCTGGGCGCTTTAATGGACTTGTAGCTTGCCGACGAGTAGAGCACATTTCCAGCACACTGTCATGTGTTGCACCCTCTAAGTCACCTAAGGGTACATTTGTCTCCCGGGCAATGTACCCACCTATAACTCTCAACCCGCGAAAGGATAACTGGATAGTCTGCAGGGCTTGGGACTGGAAATTCTCACTTGCATCTTGTTAGTAATTAGGCTTGTGATAACCCTAGTTAGTTAAAGTAGTAAGCCGAAGTACTTGCTTGGCCGATTGTGAATGAATGGTGTCCAGCCCTGTCTAAGTCTTGACTAGCCCCTGTACCTGGAACTCTTGATCATGATTGTTTTACTTATCTCTAACGATAAATGGGTAGAGACAGTGAGCTATTCAGGCGAAAGGGTACAATCCCGGTCCTTGTTTGGTTTAAGGATTGTAACCTGGCTCCCGGAATGGTTCCACGTCCCTAGTCGTTTATCGCCATGTGTACTTTACTACTTGTACTTTCTTTTATTCTTTATGTTCTGATATGCTGACTTTTGTTCTTATTTGTGGCCTCCTTGTGGTACTTGCTCTTTCTGGGGTTTGACCCAGCTGGTTTTGTGTGGCCAGATTTCGGAGCAGCTCCCGAGGATCTACCAAGCTTCCAACCTAATGGTGAACACTAGACGGAACCCGGGCTACGAGTGGGTTTTCCCTTTTTGTTTCACCCACTTATATGTAAATTTATTCTTTTGAGGCGTTTAGCCGACGAGCACCTGTTAGCTCGATGCACATTATTTACTATCTGCCTACGGGCTGTAAACATGATTAACAAATCCTAGGGTTGATCATGTATGACTGAACTCTTGCTAGTCCTATCATTTTGTACGACTAGCCTCATGATCATCCAATATGTAATATTTGGGACGCCTTATATATATATATATTTGATGCTCTAATATCTTGTAACTCTGTCAATTGCTTGAGATTGAGACAATATGTTTGACCTTAAGAGACTGCTGGCTTGTAGTAAACCCTCATATCTAGACAGCCGTGACCGTATAGTTGAGAGGTATTCTATTTCAATATACGTAGCTGGCTATGTCTGCCCCCGCTCTCTAGTATTCTGGTTCTGGGGCATGACAATTATTTAAATAATAAAATACTAATAATAGCACAAATAATTAAATAATTAGAAATTGTACATAAAGTTCTAAAATAATTTAGAAAATATTTGTACATATCTAAAATGTGCCTACAAGGCCACAGTTGGTTACACTATATGCTTACATGGGATTGGGTTCGGTCCGGGCCCTAGTTCGGACTGAATTAGACAAACCGGGTCATCTAAAAATTAATATATAAAATAATATTTAATTAAAATGATTTAAATAAGTCCATTCACCACTTGGCCTAGTTTTCCTCATTTGGACATCACCATGGCAAGGCTTCCCCCGGCATGACTGGTACACTAGTCAAGGCACACTGCTACATCTTCCGTGCCAAAATTTATGGTAGTCTTGTGTTCCAAAATTCAAAAATGGCTAAGGTCATTTCTAATGAACTAAAAAAAATCATAATTTGCATAAATTAATTTTTAAGTCTAATAAAATAAAAAAAGGGGGATTTTACATCCTACCAAACTTACAAGAATTTCGTCCTCGAAATTTAGGATTAATAGGGTAGATAGGGTTGAGGGATAGGAAGAGTTCGTCAATACCAAAATACAATTAAATTTTGGAGGAGGCGATAAAACGGCGTTCAACACCACCATGCAATAGAAAATTGTGGAGTCGATATATAAAAAAATATATCATGGTTATGGAATTCAAATAAGAATTGCTAGTGAAGGTAACAAAATTTTGAATATCCAATTTTTAGAGAACAGTAAGGAATTGAGTAGACCAAAGAGAATAAATTAGACATTTAGGAAATGTGATCCCTTAAAGGAGAACTGGATACTAATCGTCTTGGTCGAGGGTTTGATGAAGTGAACGATTAGAATCATTCTCGAGTGCTTAAGAATAATTGGGAGGGCACGATAACAATTCTAGGGTTGAGAAAATGAGGAGTATTTAAAGGCGAGGATATAGCCACATGAGTCGGTCGGTGGCTATCTACATTTGTGTATAATTAACCGATTGGGCAACTAAAGATGATACCTTGAGTCTATCTTAGCAAGTACAGTACCTTGTCTTTTCAAAACAAGTAAAAGACAAGAACAACAAAGGTTTCAAAGACAGTGTTATATATTGAGTACGAATTGCGGGGTTCATAGGCGGCAAAAATAATTCAAAAAAGAATTGCCAAGGCTGTCGCGGATGAGACTCTAAGGCAAGTTTAATATGTCTTCATCCACGTAGAATAATATGTGATAAGCGAACCAAAGTACAATAGGTTGATCAGACCATCATGCACTGGTTCTGATTAGACAATATGTTAGTGGGTGCACCCAATAAAATATGTCATGATCAAGCTCGATAACGAAATAAGCTTGCAAAACTGAAGCTACATTAGCAGCATGAGATAGTCAAAATATAAGCAAGGGAGGTACTGATGAAGGAAATTTTAAATAGTCCAAGATCTTTTAAAATCAAGGCTCGCCCGAAGTTTGGGCCTATACAGTTGGCTTGGTTGAGTAGCTAAGTTAGGGTCCTCTGAAATTATAGTCTGAGCAAACTTATCAACATGGGTCACAAGGACAAAGGCTTTGTTGGGCCGTGAGGTATTCTACCCAACTTACAAAAGTTAAACTACTAGGGTGATGGGACAATAAGTCAAGCAATCAAGATAAAGCACAAGTTTAAACATTTAAGGAATTAAGTAGAACAAAATCACATATAGGGTCGAAAGAATTGAGTCGAGGTTGAATCCCTATCCATGGTCGAAAAATATATCGGTATCATGGTAAAGATTATAGTTTGGCCATTTTGACCATAACGTCATATCAAGAAATAGAGTACAAGGAGATGGGTTTTGGTGGGACATGATATATCTACACGAAGGTAGGCTTGTCTAGGTCTTACATATGAAATTTGTTGGAAGAAAAAGTCTAGTGTTGTGCTCCAAATATCCAAGTTATGGTAAGGGACGCCAAAAGTTATAAAATAGAAAGTGGGAGTTCACGAGGTGATAATTAATGGACAATAATAAAGGAGATTAAGTTAAAGCATGAGATAAAATTAATTAAGGAATCCAATAAAAATAATTTAGGAACACAATTCCGGAGAGAAGATAGTCTCCTAGATGAATACAGTTAAGGAACCATTAACTCATTATTCAAATTGCAAATGGGTTAGAATGTCGCAATTAAAAGATCTAGAATTGAAGGAAGGTCGAGTAAGTCGAGATGGAAATACAGTCACATAGCTGGGTAGAAGACTAACAACACTTGTATATATACTACTATCATGTTCATAAGTGACATGGCAATTAGTGTGGAATACTTCTAACTCATTAGGGCTACCTTTGTGGCCTACCATTAATATTTTAACTCATGTTTCCTCCAACAATTTCTGAATAAATATAAAAAAAATTAACCACCAAAATTTATACTCACTCCAAGCCGTTCAAATTTATCATGACAAAAATTTAAATCACTTTCATAAATCTCAAAGCAAATTTTTATCATGTTACTACTGATTTTTTTTCAAAATTTTACATTTCCACTCCAACTTTTAAACTCAAGAAACTCATGAATCAAAAAAAAAAATTTATATCACTTCATAACTTTAAAACTCCAAAAATTTCTCCAATAACCCTCAAGATAAACTTTTAGCATATCACGAATAATCTAAAATTTACAGCTTAATATTTTAACGCACTCATCACATAACTTCTATTTCTAAGTCATGGTAAATTCTTTTAATCAATCAAAATAACTTTTTACCACATCTTTAGTAACTTTTCCCAAAGATTTTAATATTAGCAATCTAACTTTAAACTCAATATTCAAATAATCTTATCAGTCATCAAATCAATTTTTTTTCCAAAATTTTCAATCAATCTCGAATAAACCTTTATTGTGTCACAAATCAAATCTATATATTTTTCTTCTTCTATCATTAATCCAAATCTTAAACTCAAAATTTTAAATAGGAGTTATCAATCATAATTCATACAAAAGTTTAAAGTAGATCCTCAATTTGGTTATATATCCTTCAAAATATTTTTAACCAAAATTCTTAATAGCCTTACTCCAAACTTAAAATTCAAAATTTTTTGAACTTATTAATTGGGAACCATACAACCCAATTTAAAATCAAGCTTTATCAACCGCCCTCATAATCTTACAGCAGCATTTAAATTTTAAAAATTCTTTTCAACTAACTTTATATCTATTCAAGGATGTATAGCTATAATCCAATAAATCACAAATATCAAATCTTGAAAATCAATCAATTTCTTAAACCAAGTATAAAATTTTATAAATCCTTTGGTGTTTACTATTTAGAAATCTTAAGGTTAAAACTTTCCGTGGTAATATCCTACTTAACCAATTACTAATCATTAAATCACACTAAAAAGCCTTTTTAACTCAATTAGAGTCTTGATTGTATTCCAATCGCCAATATAACTATTCTAGCCATGTGTTTGACCTATGAGCATATACTAGTGTAGTCATCTTCCTAGTTGACACTAAGCACGAAAATAAGAATCAACGGTAGAAAGGAATCAAATAAGATGCAATTCAAGGAAGTCGAACGAGAGTTCGGAATTTGAAACCAAGGGAAGAGGTCAAGCTGTATGGATGAGATTCCTAGATTCTAATCCTATGCTGCAGGCTCACATCGGTACAATTACGTAACCGAAGTGACAAACTCAACCTGTATGGGCCACCACAAAAACATGTAACGTCCCCGTCCCAAAATACTTAGGACAAGGTACGTATCCATGCCAGCTGCATACATACGAAGTATACTCCAATGTATGGAAACCTCGTATGAATACATAAGCTGTAAAATGCAGTAAACCAAGAGTAATCTAATCTCATCCACAAATAAAGAATAAAGATATCATATAATCGACTGTAATAATTCTTTGTACAATACGTTGGGCAGAGACAAATCCACTACCAACAAGTAAGGAAAAATATACATGGAAACTGAAATAATTTGACGGGAGTAGCAAAGAAAGACCCAAGACACGTCATCTCCGAATGAATAGAGAAGATCGCGACCTCGGCTAGAACACCTGCAATATCACAGAAGCACACACCTGGAGAGATAACCAGGTCCTCAGAGGAACGTAACAAGATACATAAAGAACATGCCACATAACTGAATATATATACCATGTCATAAATCACAAGTAAAGTAAATAGTCACACTCGTAACAAGATCCAATACCTCATCATCGAAACAGTAGACTACCCCTAGAACCAAACAAGGACAAGGAGAAACACACTATGCCGCGATGAGACATTATCCCAAGCTACTAATAGGACAGGGTGATATGACATTTGACGAGGGTTACCTGACCATTCTAATGTGTTTATGCAATAAGAACAAACCTTCAACGCATGGGTACTCTGGCTGTAACGCCCCAGAACCAAAATACTGGAGAGCGGGGGCGTACATAGCCAGCTACGTATAATGGAATAGAATCCACGCCGCTATACGGTCACGGCTGTCTAGATATGTGAGGGTTTCACTATAATCTATCAGTCTCTTAAGGTCATAAAATAGCCTATTGTCTCAATCTCAACCAACTAATAATAGTTACAAGATGCCAGACCACCAAATACACAATAGTAAGGCGTCCCATACATTACATATTCGGAATGATCATGAAGCTAGTCGTTACAAAATGTGAGGACTAGCAAGAGTTCAGTCATACATGATCAACCCCCGGGGCTTGTCAATCATGTTACAGCCCGTAGGCAGACAATAAGTAAAAGCTGCAATCGAGCTAACACTTGCTCGTCGGCTAAACGCCTCAAAAGAATAATTTACAATATTACAGTAGAAGAACAAAAAGAAACCCACTCGATGCCCTGGTTACGTCTTGTGATCACCATCGGGCTGGAAAGCAGGGAGATCCTTTGGTGCTGCTCCGGTATCTGGCCATACAAAATCAGCTGGGTCAGACCCCAGAAAGAGCAAGTGCCACAAAGGAGGCTTCACTTAAGGACTAAAACCAACAAATCATTAGCATTCAACATGTAAGAAAATAATAAGTAACACAGATTGAGGTTTGTGCACTACCAATGCACTTGTCCCAATCAGAGAAAATAATTAAGTGAAGCATCATTGACATAAGACAACTGGAGAATCATGCTAAATAAAATATAGCTGGGCAATATATGAAGAGAAGACGAAGGTATTATTCCGGAAGCCAGGTTACAATCTTTAAACCAAATAAGGACCGAGATTGTAACCCTTCGCCTGAACAGAACTTAGTCTCTGATCATTTATTGCTAAAGGTGACAATCATTAAGGTAAAAATGAGAGAGTACAATGATAAAAGTGACAATGAAGAGTATAATACGCTAGAGTGACAATAGAGTACAATCATTATAGTAACAATCTGGAGTGACAATCATTCAATTATTCTGGTACAATCTTGCAATCAATCACTTCTAGATAATACTATACTGGACTAGACTCCATCCAATCAATCACGGCCAATCATTGCCTACAGCTTTCTATATTAACTAACTAGGGTTATCACAATCCTAGTTACTAGCAAGATGCAATGAGATGCTCCAAGTAGTCACAGGCCCTGCAGCTACCCAGGTTATCCAGGCGAACATTATAGTGACAATTTAGAGAGTTCAATCATTAAAGTGACAATGGAGATAGTACAATACACTAGAGTGACAATAGAGTTCAATCATTAAAGTGACAATGGAGGGTGCCCCACATGACAGTGGGCTGGAAATGTGCCCTACTCGTCGGTAGGCTACAAGTCCAAACAATTGCGGTCGGAATAACGGGATCGCCTATAACTGGGGAACATCTCTTCATGACAAGTGAATTATTCTAGTCATTAACCTTAGTTTATTTCAATATGTACCCCTGACCGTAGTACTCAGGGATCCATGCCCTAGACATGATACAAGACACACTGGTTCATTTATCAATACATTCACAAGTCATCCACGGTGTCCAGGTCAATATTACATTATCATGTCAATAGAGCCGTCGCAACGGCGCTCAATAAACTATGTGTAACACCCAGTTTTCTAAATAAGAGTATTTTGGTCATTTTTAAAATTTTGAGAATTATTTGGAATTATTATGTATTATTTAGATTTATTGGAATTAATGTGATTTTTAGAGATTTTTAGTATAATTGATTTTGGTGTTTTAGTTGACTTGACTTATGTTGACTTTGGAGACTAACCTAGTGGCTAACCTAGGTCATGACTAAGTGGTTAGGATATGAAAACCTAGGTTGACTTAAGTTAGTGAGGTTTGACTCATTAGAATTAATTTGGGGAAAATAGGAGCTAGTTTGATTAAGGAATGACTTGTGAAGTCACAAGTCATTTTATGACTAATAGGCTTAATGGCCCATAGCCCACACCCATTGAACCAAGCCCTAACCCTAAAAAATTTGACCAGCCACTATGGTCAGCCCCTCTATTTATATGCTCTAAAAATTAGGGTTGCCTCATTAGGAAACTTTACCATTTGGAAGAGGTGAGTCCCCATCCTTGTAAATCCTTAGAAAATCTATTTCTTCTCCAAATTCCTTCAAACAAATTGAAATAGGATGTAAATCCATTGTTCTTGCTGTTGGTATTGAGTTTTTACAGGGAGGAATCAATTTGGAGAACTTTTGGTGGTTTGAGGAATCATTTCATTAGGGCTTTTTGAGAGCTTGTTCACCTATAGGTATAATCCTTTCCTTTGCTCATAAATTCTGTTAAAAATCATTTTAGGAATGCCCTAACCCTAGCCTAACTATAGGAATAGGGATTCCCAAATTTTCGTGTCCATTCGTGTCCATTCTGGACATGTATCAGTGTATTATATTAGGTGTTTGATGAAATGCCCCAATGGGCATTTCGTGTGAATTTTTAGTATTTGTTTGAATAGGAAATTAGTGTTAGACCTCGCTTATAGGTTTCTGGTGTTTTTTCCTGTTCTTAGTGTCGTGTCGGGCTTGTGCACACACGATCGTGCACACGCGCGCGCGGGCAGATTTCTCTCCTGCTGCTCGTGCATATTTTCTCTGTGCACAGAGGGTTTCAATGCTTGAAACTCGACATAGGAGTTGTGTCAATGACTGACACGAGGCTCGTAAAGTTTCACGAGTCCTCGTGTCGTATCGGACACGTTATGGGATGTGCACATGTTGTACACTGTACGTCCAGTATGCAGTATGGGTTTTCTGTTTTAATTCGATTGCTAATGCTTTTAAATGTGTTTTAACTTACTAATTAGATCCTAAATATCATGAGTAATCCCTGTTACATTATGTTACATATTAGTTTTAGGTTTAATGATTGTGATTTGATTCGAACATGAGATTGGGGTTTATTCATTGACACTGTCTGATACTATTATTCCCAGTTTTCCCATACCAGTTAATTCCCTTTTTGTGTTATATTTTAAATTGATATTTGATTCCCTCATGTTACATTCTAGATTAGCTAAGTTTTACATTCGATTTTAGGCTTGGGTAAGGTAGGATTTATGTTATGATATGAAACTGAGAATTATGTTGAAACCTGAGATGTAGATTATGTTTTCAGCTGCCATTATCTGAGATATAATTTGCTCACTGATTTCTTTTCATTCACTGTACATTGATTTCCTTCCCTTTTATTTTTTTCAGAAAACTCAGTTTTTCCCCTTGATTATTAGAATGACTGATTGATTCCTGTTTAGTTTTAAAACCAGAGTTTAGCTCTCATTACACATTAACCTGAGAATGAGTTCAATATATTTAGACTGTATGATAATTCTGAAACCTGAGATTAAGTTTTTAAAACCTGAGAGTAGTTGTGTTCAGTCATTTAATATCTGAGTTCACTGTCATGTAGTTGTAGAACCTGAGTTTTCCTTCTCATTGTTTTGCAAGGTTGCTTATTAACCTGAGATTTGGGTTGAAATTCCAGTGCTTTAAAAACCTAGGAATAGTTTTAATCCTCTTGTTTTGAATTGTAAACTGAAATGACTTTAACCTGGGAAGAGTTCTGTATGTTTAACTGATATGAGACTGAGAGTTAGTTCTTAAACCTGAGAATTACTTTAGGGACTTGATTATTGGCTTATATATGTACTTAACTGTTTTCATTTTCCCTTCATTAACTATCAATCCTGAGAACACAATAACCTGAGATTCATTATAGTGAACCTGGGAATAGAATGTTGAGTTGGGGTAAACTGAATTCATTTCTTTTCATTGTTTACCAATGTTGTATTAAACTTGGTTTAGAAAGGATGGTTTCCCTTCACAGTTTTCCTTTTTGTATTCACAAATAGATTTCCAGTTTTCCCAATTCCTGAAATGGCTTACAAAAAACCTGAGAATGTAAACTGAGATTCCAGTTTTGTTTCCTTTGAAAACCTTGGGTTTTAACTGTTAAGTTTGGGTCTTGTTTTGATTGTAAACTGAATTCATTTCATGTTAATTGCTCTTCATAACCTGGGATATCAGTTTCCTGTTTTGAACTGTCCATACTTGATTATATTGGATTGTGGACTGATATATGGGTGACTGTTAACTGAAAATAAAATTGGTTTAATTAGTATTGTATTGAACTGCTATCATTTTAAAATTTGAGTTTTGGCTTGAGGCAATGGTTTGTTCCTCACTATTTCTCTATTCCACACACATGCTTGTACACCCTCCACACACACACACACACACACACACACACACACACACACACACACACACACACACACACACACACACACACACACACACACACACACATACACTTGAATATGTGATTCCCCTCTCTCTTTACTTGTACCCTATATATTGTATCATAGTGTTGTACCTATATATATTAGTTATGTACATATATGGTGTGTGAAATGTATATATATATAAGGTACTGGTGGCATGTAATGTATATATGTATGGGATAGGCTATGTATATATGGGTTATGGCATGTCATGATATATGGGATTTGTGTTATGATGTGGTATAGAGTATGGATACCATATGTCATGATGTATTGTATATATATATATTATATTATGTGACTAAGGTATGGCTTGGCATGGTGTTGCCTAGTTTAGTCATGATATAACCTAGAATAGTCTAGTTAGACTAGTATAGACTATTTTGACTTAGGTTTGACCTAGTTGACCTAGTTTGACTTCCAGAGTTGACCAAGAGTTGACTTTGACCTAGGTTCATGTAGAACGCATTGTAGTGCATATTATTTACCATTCTGGACTCGTTGTGACTTGTGCTGTTCTAATAGGAGCCAGACACCACTCCTCGGACAGTACTTTCATCTCGGACATTCAGTTAGCAGGCGAGTACATTCTCTGATCTTTTCATACTTACCTGGATTATATTCTTGCTCTAGATTACTCTACATGATGCTGACACGTATCTTTACTGATTAATACTATATGGATCCCTTCCTGAGATGTTATCCCTCCTACTGGTGCATCGGGTATTTTATGTTCATGTACTTTATCATGTGCATCAGGTACTCCTTGTACTCGTACTAGTTCATGTTTTTACATATTCTCATGTGCTTTATCACGTGCCTCATGTACTACTCATTACATGAGTTCACGTATCCTTAGCTGTATTCATGTGCTTATAACGTAACTTGAATGGATCCTTGTGTATTAATTAGGGCAGGGTGAGTAGAATTGGTTATGTGATCATTATCCCCAGTAGCTGTATAAATGTGCCTCTTATTTGTATTCATGTGCCCCTAAGCCGTTTACATAACCATATTGTACTCTAAATCACGTAGCCACTTACAGTCTCTACTATCATGTATTTACTTTCAGTTACAAAATATCTCTTGTTTACTCGTACTTCCTTTTCAGCACTTCCTGTATTTTACCCTATTGCATGATTTATACTCCTAACCTGCTATGAACTGTTTTGAGAGATATGTGCTCGCTCCCGTCCTGACTGGACCTGTTGAAAATTTTACAGTGAATAATGAGGCTCTGGTGTCTACTCCTCTTGGTGCAGCATTAGATATCACTAGTGGCTTGGACCTGCTAGCAGTTGATGATTCTTCCCTAGATAGGATGTCTTTATCTTTCTGGATTATGTATTTAGATTCTGAGATATGTATTATTTTAGACACTTAGAATTCTGGATTGTATCTCTGTGATTCTCTGTTCTGGATATTTTATCTTTCATTATCAATCTATCTTACCTGTTCTACCTTAGCTGTGGTTGAGTTATATTCTGTTATGTTACCCCCATTCGGGGAGTATAACTGTTATTATCTTCAATTGTTAGTTGTTGTGACCTAGGACAGCGTTCTACCGCCGACACTGCGACGTAGGCTGGGCGTTGCCACGTCTCGTGCCCTTACTCTAGGGTGCGGGTCGTGACACGTTTTTAGTGGTGGCCCATGCAGGTCTCCTTATGTAGTGGTATTCGGACTAGAGTATCACTACAGCCTGCAGTAGGATTAGGATATGCTTTGAGGGTACTCAATCACAGTTAGGATTCCTTGAGAGATTCCTGGGATGACCCTTGAGAATCTTATTTAAACTTCAATTTGAAATCCTTTTCCTTGTTTTGTTCGCTCTCACTCCTTGATTATTGAACTTGATTTTGATGAATCGTTGTTGATTTTGATTTTTTCTATCGAGATGAATTTTATGGCCTGAGTTACGGTACCTTCTGATAACATATGTTGACGGAATAACGGAGATAATAAACGTCTACTTGGTTATGGAACCTAGAGTTTATCGCAGCTATATTAGCTGGCGTGGCAGAAACATAGAGACCGACTTCGGATGTACATATCTTGGTTATGAGATTTGGAATTTCTTGCAGCTATACTAGTCGGCATAGCGAGAATTCCAGACGACATGATTATAGAGGTGCATGCCCCTGTTGTGGACTCTACCGTTTATCGCAGCCTTGCTTACTAGCGTGGCGAGGATTCTGAGTATCATGATTTTGGACAGACGCATATGATTATCAGATTGTATCTTGGAAAGGTTCTTAAATATATCATCTCTATCTTCATTCCAGTTATTATAAATTGATTCCATCATCATTTAACTTAGGAGTAGGAGTATGAGTAGGAGTAGCTTAGCTGTTATTATGAACCTTGTGTAACTTTTGCTATAAATTTCTTCCTAATACAATGAATCGGTGATTTTGCTAGACCTTGACTTAGTTTTGATATTGTAATTCTAGTTCAAATGGTTCCCTCTTTAAACAGATAAGCAGAACAGATTTTAACAATATTTTCTCTTGCCATTATTTCTTGTATTACCTTAAAATATATATGTAGTGGACATAGATGCTTGCCTGACACGTATGCATGCTACACTTGATTACAACCTATCTAAATGCATGTTAATATGATTGATGTTAATTTTTCAAAACCACAATATGCTAATATAGTACAGTATCAGTAACTAGTTCTCCGTTTCCCAAATTAATTTTATAAATTAAATTTAAATTTCATGTTATTAGTTTTGCTTGCATCACTACACATGTATGTTATATACAGGGTTTCATTTCTTAAAGAAATTGGTTGAGTTTGTGTTTGAATTTGTCAAATCTGAGACTGTATGCATAGTAAACCCTTAACCTTGGATTCTAAGTGTTTAGTTCAAATTGCAGTTTTAAATTGTAATGTTTTGAGCCGTATACATTGTTGTGTGTAGGTATATAATGTTAGGTTTTATACTCTTACATGTTAGGTTGTGATTGTGGTAAACATTGAGTTGGTTTTGATGTTCGAATTTCTCCAAAACCTTGAAAACTGAATACATGTTAACATTTTTTTTTACATTGCTTTCAATATGTGTAGTTCAATTTCAGATCTAATATGTAATGTTGAACTAAAACTGAATGATTGAACCCTTTATTTCAAGTTTTAACCCATGTACACTTGACACTCTACACTAATGTTCACAACTGCCATGAAAACCTAACCCTTCATCTCTATGTTATGTTCGTGTAGCCATATAGATATACTTATATATACGGTTAGCCATACATGTTATGAGTAAATAGTTCGTGCCTTGTAGATTGCTTAACTAATATGCCATGAATAATGTAACTTGATAGCTATAGTTGAGACCCAAATCCTCCTATAACACCTTCACGTATATGTCACACAAACCACATGACCCTTACAAAATGCTAGCTTTTCCCTCTCTAACACTCTCTCCTTCTATATATATTATATTGTGATTGGATTCCATGCTATTGACTTTCGTTCCTTAAACTTGTGGTTCTGGTTTTCTTAAATAATACCTCTTTATAGATGATTAGTAGTTAACTTATTTTATTTTTGAAAATTACCAGTTTTTAGATAGGATGGTAGACTGCTGTACAGCCTTAATGATTGTTGTGTTTTTATCCTTTCCAGTATGGTACCCATGACCCGAGCCTATCGCCTGAGAGCAGCTGCAGCTACTGATAGTGTGCTTCCACCTCCTATTGCTCAGGAGGTAGTGACCCCTCAGGCTGACCCAAGGGTAGTAGCACCTCCCGCCATCGAGGAGGTGTTAGCATCCTTACCAGAGAAATCCCCTCCACCACCTGTTACTCAGGAGAGAGCGGCAGTCTCATCTGAGACCAAGAGTCCTTCTCCGTCTCCTCCTTTGCCTCCAGGAGCGGTACCCCATACCATACCCTCGGCATGTTTGCTTCCTGACGGAGCTCAGATATCCAGACTTCTCCGGGATGTGTTGGAGACACAGAGAGTTCAGGCTGAGATCCTGAAGGAGCAGGGTCGTGGAATCCAACTGCTGTAGGATTTGGTACATTCAGGAGGGGAGCCTAGTTCTAAGAGGCCGAGGAGCAGTGTATACCCAGAGCCCCGTGAGCACCCAAACTATCAGCCTAGACCAGCTAACCCAGTCCAGACTCCTGTTCAGCAGAGGCCAGCTGAGAGGGTGCCTACCTGCACCTTCTGTAAGAAGCCTGGACATGTATGAGACATCTGTAGGAAGAGAAGAGGAGTGTGCCTGTTATGTGGGTCAGCTGCACACAGGCTGCGAGACTATCCTGCTGCACTTATTCCAGCCAGGACTCTGCCTTCGGGAGGGAGTTCCAGCCACCAGACTTAGTTGGAGGTGAGTCCTTGACCTGTATCTTAGCCAGTCTTTGAAATTGATGTACCCTACCATTTTGTTGTATATTTTGATACCTTATGATTGCTTGATCTAATATGACTAGAATGCCTAGATGAGACCTCAGACTGATACTACTTACCAAACCCTATATGATATCCTTCCAATTGCATGATTTAGAAAAGTCCTCGTTTGACCTTGATTGTTGGTTGACCTAGAAGGGGTACGATCATCTTAATTTCGAGGACAAAATTTTTCTAAGGTGGGTAAGATTGTAACACCCAGTTTTCCAAATAAGGGTATTTTGGTCATTTTTAAAATTTTGAGAATTATTTGGAATTATTATGTATTATTTAGATTTATTGGAATTAATGTGATTTTTAGAGATTTTTAGTATAATTGATTTTGGTGTTTTAGTTGACTTGACTTATGTTGACTTTGGAGACTAACCTAGTGGCTAACCTAGGTCATGACTAAGTGGTTAGGATATGAAAACCTAGGTTGACTTAAGTTAGTGAGGTTTGACTCATTGGAATTAATTTGGGGAAAATAGGAGCTAGTTTGATTAAGGAATGACTTGTGAAGTCACAAGTCATTTTATGACTAATAGGCTTAATGGCCCATAGCCCGCACCCATTGAACCAAGCCCTAACCCTAGAAAATCTGACCAGCCACTATGGTCATCCCCTCCCCCTATTTATATGCTCTAAAAATTAGGGTTGCCTCTTTAGAAAACTTTGCCATTTGGAAGAGGTGAGTCTCCATCCTTGTAAATCCTTAGAAAATCCATTTCTTCTCCAAATTCCTTCAAACAAATTGCAATAGGACCTAAATCCATTATTCTTGCTGTTGGTATTGAGTTTTTACAGGGAGGAATCAATTTGGAGAACTTTTGGTGGTTTGAGGAATCAATTCATTGGGGCTTTTTGAGAGCTTGTTCACCTATAGGTATAATCCTTTTCTTTGCTCATAAATTCTGTTAAAAATCATTTTAGGAATGCCCTAACCCTAGCCTAACTATAGGAATAGGGATTCCCAAATTTTCATGTCCTTTCGTGTCCATTCTGGACACATATCAGTGTATTATATTAGGTGTTTGATGAAATGCTCCAATGGACATTTCGTATGAATTTTTAGTATTTGTTTGAATAGGAAATTAGTGTTAGACCTTGCTTATAGGTTTATGGTGTTTTTTTTCTATTCTTAGTGTCGTGTCGTGTCGTGTCGGGCTCGTGCACACACGGTCGTGCACACGCGCGCGCGGGCAGATTTCTTCCCTGCTGCTCGTGCACGTTTTCTCTGTGCATAGAGGGTTTCGATGCTTGAAAATCGACATAGGAGTTGTGTCAATGACTGAAACGAGGCTCGTAAAGTTTCATGAGTCCTCATGTCGTGTCGGACACGTTATGGGCAGTGCACATGTTGTACACTGTGCGTCCAGTGTGCAGTGTGGGTTTTCTGTTTTAATTCGATTGCTAATGCTTTTAAATGTGTTTTAACTTACTAATTAGATCCTAAATATCATGAGTAATCCCTGTTACATTATGTTACATATTAGTTTTAGGTTTAATGATTGTGATTTGATTCGAACATGAGATTGGGGTTTATTCATTGACACTGTCTGATACTATTATTCCCAGTTTTCCCATACCAGTTAATTCCCTTTTTGTGTTATGTTTTAAATTGATATTTGATTCCCTCATGTTACATTCTAGATTAGCTAAGTTTTACATTCGATTTTAGGCTTGGGTAAGGTAGGATTTATGTTATGATATGAAACTGAGAATTATGTTGAAACCTGAGATGTAGATTATGTTCTCAGCTGCCATTATCTGAGATATAATTTGCTCACTAATTTCTTTTCATTCACTGTACATTGATTTCCTTCCCTTTCATTTTTTTTTTCAGAAAATTGAGTTTTTCCCCTTGATTATTAGAATGACTGATTGATTCATGTTTAGTTTTAAAACCAGAGTTTAGCTCTCATTACACATTAACCTGAGAATGAGTTCAATATATTTAGACTGTATGATAATTCTGAAACCTGAGATTAAGTTTTTAAAACCTGAGAGTAGTTGTGTTCAGTCATTTAATATCTGAGTTTACTGTCATGTAGTTGTAGAACCTGAGTTTTCCTTCTCATTGTTTTGCAAGGTTGCTTATTAACCTGAGATTTGGGTTGAAATTCCAGTACTTTGAAAACTTGGGAATGGTTTTAATCCTCTTGTTTTGAATTGTAAACTGAAATGACTTTAACCTGGGAAGAGTTCTGTATGTTTAACTGATATGAGACTGAGAGTTAGTTCTTAAACCTGAGAATTACTTTAGGGACTTGATTATTGGCTTGTATATGTACTTAACTGTTTTCATTTTCCCTTCCTTAACTATCAATCCTGAGAACACAATAACCTGAGATTCATTATAGTGAACCTGGGAATAGAATGTTGTGTTGGGGTAAACTGAATTCATTTCTTTTCATTGTTTACCACTGTTGTATTAAACTTGGTTTAGAAAGGATGGTTTCCCTTCATAGTTTTCCTTTTTGTATTCACAAATAGATTTCCAGTTTTCCCAATTCCTGAAATGGCTTACAAAAAACCTGAGAATGTAAACTGAGATTCCAGTTTTGTTTCCTTTGATAACCTTGGGTTTTAACTGTTAAGTTTGGGTATTGTTTTGATTGTAAACTGAATTCATTTCATGTTAATTGCTCTTCATAACCTGGGATATCAGTTTCCTGTTTTGAACTGTCCATACTTGATTATATTGGATTGTGGACTGATATATGGGTGACTTTTAACTGGAAATAAAATTGGTTTAATTAGTATTGTATTGAACTGCTATCATTTTAAAATCTGAGTTTTGGCTTGAGGCAATGGTTTGTTCCTCACCATTTTTCTATTCCACACACATGCTTGTACACCCTCCACACACACACACACACACACACACACACACACACACACACACACACACACATACACTTGAATATGTGATTCCCCTCTCTCTTTACTTGTACCCTATATATTGTATCATAGTGTTGTACCTATATATATTAGTTATGTACATATATGGTGTGTGAAATGTATATATATATATATAAGGTACTGGTGGCATGTAATGTATATATGTATGGGATAGGCTATGTATATATGGGTTATGGCATGTCATGATATATGGGATTTGTGTTATGATGTGGTATAGAGTATGGATACCATATGTCATGATGTATTGTATATATATATTATATTATGTGACTAAGGCATGGCTTGGCATGGTGTTGCCTAGTTTAGTCATGGTATAACCTAGAATAGTCCAGTTAGACTAGTATAGACTAGTTTGACTTAGGTTTGACCTAGTTGACCTAGTTTGACTTTCAGAGTTGACCAAGAGTTGACTTTGACCTAGGTTCATGTAGAACGCATTGTAGTGCATATTATTTACCATTCTAGACTTGTTGTGACTTGTGCTGTTCTAATAGGAGCCAGACACCACTCCTCGGACAGTACTTTCATCTTGGACATTCAGTTAGCAGGCGAGTACATTCTCTGATCTTTTCATACTTACCTGGATTATATTCTTGCTCTAGATTACTCTACATGATGCTGACACGTATCTTCACGGATTAATACTATATGGATCCCTTCCTGAGATGTTATCCCTCCTACGGGTGCATCGGGTATTTTATGTTCATGTACTTTATCATGTGCATCAGGTACTCCTTGTACTCGTACTAGTTCATGTTTTTACATGTTCTCATGTGTTTTATCACGTGCCTCATGTACTACTCATTACATGAGTTCACGTATCCTTAGCTGTATTCATGTGCTTATAACGTAACTTGAATGGATCCTTGTGTATTAATTGGGACGGGGTGAGTAGAATTGGTTATGTGATCATTATCCCCAGTAGCTGTATAAATGTGCCTCTTATTTGTATTCATGTGCCCCTAAGCCGTTTACATAACCATATTGTACTCTAAATCACGTAGCCACTTACAGTCTCTACTATCATGTATTTACTTTCAGTTACAAAATATCTACTGTTTACTCGTACTTCCTTTTCAGCACTTCCTGTATTTTACCCTATTGCATGATTTATACTCCAAACCTGCTATGAACTGTTTTGAGAGATATGTGCTCGCTCCTGTCCTGACTGGACCTGTTGAAAATTTTACAGTGAATGATGAGGCTCTGGTGTCTACCCCTCTTGGTGCAGCATTAGATATCACTAGTGGCTTGGACCTGCTAGCAGTTGATGATTCTTCCCTAGATAGGATGTCTTTATCTTTCTGGATTCTGTATTTAGATTCTGAGATATGTATTATTTTAGACACTTAGAATTCTGGATTGTATCTCTGTGATTCTCTGTTCTGGTTATTTTATCTTTCATTATCAATCTATCTTACCTGTTCTACCTTAGCTGTGGTTGAGTTATATTCTGTTATGTTACCCCCATTCAGGGAGTATAACTGTTATTACCTTCAATTGTTAGTTGTTGTGACCTAGGACAGCGTTCTACTGCCGACACTGCGGCGTAGGCTGGGCGTTGCCACGTCTCGTGCCCTTACCAATGAACCATTAAAACCAATTGAACTATCAATGCCAATAAAACTAAGCCAATGCAAAGTAAACCAAGATAACTAATCATGACTAAATAAAATATGGGTCCAAAACACGTATACGTACACTAAATACGTATCACGAATTTGGGACATTACATCCTACCCACCTTAAAAGAATTCTGTCCTCGGAATTTAATCAAAAGGCTAGAGATGTAAGGGAAAGCTATTCTATCATAGGCAATCTACCACTACCAATCAATCATACAATCATTCATACAAGCAAAGATTCGAAGCGTAAGGCCTAAGAATGATATTATACCTTACGAGTTAAACCAGCCGGGATGACCTGATCAGATATCATCCTCATGTTTCCAAGTTTGACTCTCCCAAAGAGGGATGACTCTAAGCAACACGGACTGAACTGATAGTCTTGCGCTTGAGGTCTCTCTCTTTGGTCAAACATGGACACGGGCCTCTCCTCATACGAAAAGGTTGGTACCAATAACCAGTTTCGAATGACCTAGGATATGGCTCGGGTCCGGAATGTTCCGTCGCAATTAGGATACATAAAATACGTCATGCACCCCGCATAACGATGGTAGAAAAGCAAGATGAGAGGACACATATACCTCTCGGCCGATTCTGAACCTGAAACTGGGCTACGGCAAACTGCCGTGGGTTCTGTTGCTGGAAAGTCTGGGCCTGAGTCGACAATGGCCTCGAGAACGGGAACTGCTGTTGCTGGTGAACTGGAGTTGGTGCTGGTGCGGGTCTCCTAACCAAGGGACTAGATACTATCGATGCTGAATCAACTCTGAATGGGCAGGACCCCACCCTATGGTCCGATGCTCTACACAATAAACACAATCCCAACGCCTTGCGACACTTCGCTACCACGTGTCCAGGCTTCCCACAATAAGAACAGCCTACGGCGTAAGACTGCGCTTGCTTCTGTTTCTGCTGAGAGTACGTCAGGGTTGAGTGCTGGTCTGACGTAACTGAAGCTGCTCGCCTCGGAGCTCCAATAGTTAAAGTCCTAGCTGCTGGGGGTGGTGCCGAAGACTGGTTCATTTGACTATGGGACCGCTTCCGACCTCCGGTCCTGTCCACTATTCTCTGGGAGGTATACTCGTGCCTCCTCGCTGCTCGTAACACCGCATCATAGGTCTGATGCTCGAACTGTTCTACTGCCAATATAATCTCCAGGTGAAGTCCCTGCTGGAACCTTTGCGCTCTGTCAAACTCGGTTGCCACCAAGGTGGGAGCAAACCGACTGAGTCTGGAAAACTCGGCCGCATAACCGTCGACCGTCCTCCCCATCTGCTTAAGATTACTGAACCTGGTCTGCAAGTCAAATCGAGCTACTGTATCATAATACTTGGTCTGGAACTTCTCGCTGAACACTGCCCAGGAGACAGGTGTTGCCAATCCTACTGCTTGTGCGGCCCACCAACTGCGGGCTCGATCCAATAACTGTAGGCGCACCACAGCCACCTTCTCGTCTTCTGGAGTCTTCGCGGCTTCGAAAATCACCACTGTATCCTGTAGCCAAGCATCGGCAGCAATGGCATCCTCGCTGCCATCGAAGAATAGAGGGTTCAGGCGCTTGAAACTGTTGATCGCACTGTTCCCTCGAGGACCACTTCCACTCATAGCATCTTGTACTACTTGGTGCAGGGCATCTCCCCGACGATCTTGGGACACAAGCAACTCACGGATGAGTCCTACCAAGTCTCCATCCTCTGACCCTACTGGCTGGACGGGCTGAACTGGTGGTACTGGTTCTCCAGGAGGCACGGCTCGGGAGGCTGCTGCTGAGGACTGAGCTCCTTCTGGCTGATCAACAGGAACGATGTCACTGAAGCAATGACATCAGGGATATTAAAGAAGGACCAGGATAGATCAATGATACAAGCATGTTATCAAGTCAGAAATTCAAGGAGATATGAAGATACGAGTGGATATCAAAGGAGAGTACAGATTGAGACATCTATCTGGTAAACCCTCATACATCTTGATTAACAAGACCTGCATGGGCCACCACTTAAACCATGTAACGCCCCAGAACCAGAATACTGGAGAGAGCGGGGGCGTACATAGCCAGCTACGTATAACAGAATGGAATCTACGCCGCTATACGGTCACGGCTGTCTAGATATGTGAGGGTTTCACTACAATCTATCAGTCTCTTAAGGTCATAAAATAGCCTATTGTCTCAATCTCAACCAACTAATAATAGTTACAAGATGTCAGACCACCAAATACACAATAGTAAGGCGTCCCATACATTACATATTCGAAATGATCATGAAGCTAGTCGTTACAAAATGTGAGGACTAGCAAGAGTTCAGTCATACATGATCAACCCCCGGGGCTTGTCAATCATGTTACAGCCCGTAGGCAGACAATAAGTAAAAGCTGCAATCGAGCTAACACTTGCTCGTCGGCTAAACGCCTCAAAAGAATAATTTACAATATTACAGTGGGAGAACAAAAAGAAACCCACTCGATGCCCTGGTTACGTCTGGTGATCACCATCAGGCTGGAAAGCAGGGAGATCCTTTGGTGCTGCTCCGGTATCTGGCCATACAAAACCAGCTGGGTCAGACCCCAGAAAGAGCAAGTACCACAAAGGAGGCTTCACTTAAGGACTAAAACCAACAAATCATTAGTATTCAACATGTAAGAAAATAATAAGTAACACAGATTGAGGTTTGTGTACTACCAATGCACTTGTCCCAATCAGAGAAAATAATTAAGTGAAGCATCATTGACATAAGACAACTGGAGAATCATGCTAAATAAAATTTAGCTGGGCAATATATGAAGAGAAGACGAAGGTATTATTCCGAAAGCCAGATTACAATCCTTAAACCAAACAAGGACCGAGATTGTAACCCTTCGCCTGAACAGAACTTAGTCTCTGATCATTTATTGCTAAAGGTGACAATCATTAAGGTGAAAATGAGAGAGTACAATGATAAAAGTGACAATGAAGAGTACAATACGCTAGAGTGACAATAGAGTACAATCATTATAGTAACAATCTGGAGTGACAATCATTCAATCATTCTGGTACAATCTTGCAATCAATCACTTCTAGACAATACTATACTGGACTAGACTCCATCCAATCAATCACGGCCAATCATTGCCTACGGCTTTCTACATTAACTAACTACGGTTATCACAATGCTAGTTACTAGCAAGATGCAATGAGATGCTCCAAGTAGTCACAGGCCCTGCAGCTACCCAGGTTATCCAGGCGAACATTATAGTGACAATTTAGAGAGTTCAATCATTAAAGTGACAATGGAGAGAGTACAATACACTAGAGTGACAATAGAGTTCAATCATTAAAGTGAAAATGGAGGGTGCCCCACATGACAGTAGGCTGGAAATGTGCCCTACTCGTCGGCAGGCTACAAGTCCAAACAATTGCGACCGGAATAACGGGATCGCCTGTAACTGGAGAATATCTCTTCATGACTAGTGAATTATTCTAGTCATTAACCTTAGTTTATTTCAATATGTACCCCTGACCGTAGTACTCAGGGATCCATGCCCTAGACATGATGCAAGACACACTGGTTCATTTATCAATAAATTCACAAGTCACCCACGGTGTCCAGGTCAATATTACATTATCATATCAATAGAGCCGTCGCAACGGCGCTCAATAAACTATGCCATTCACTTATCTGGAGTGCACCACCATGGGTCACTATCAAGTTGCGCACAGAATTCAATACATCAACCATGCTATGCTTATATTGTGCTCATATCAATGTCGTGTCAAAAAGGCGTAAGGATATAAACAAGAAATACCATGCACTAAAAGAAGATGGAATAAAACATAATGCAAATAGGTGCCAAGACTAGACTGCGCTGGGCAGCCAGGGTCAGGTTGCGCCAGCACGAGGAGTGCCAAGTTGCGCTGGACCACAAGGAAGCAAGGGGCGCCAAGGTCAAGGGGCGCAGGCCATTAGGTGGCGCCAGGCTGGGTTGTGCCAGGGCGAGCTGCGCTGGGAGGGGACAAGCTGGACCGCGCCAGCACTGGTCAGTGCCAGGCTGGACCGTGCCAGGCTGGGTTGCGCCAGGGCGAGCTACGCTGGGAGGGGGCAAGCTGGACCGTGCCAGCACTGGTCAGCGCCAGATTGAACCGCGCCAGGCTGGGTGGCGCCAGCTATGAAGAGCGCCAACACCAAGAGGCGCTGGGCTGGGCAGCGCCAGCGCTAAAGAGTGATGGGCTAGACTGGGTGAGTGGTGCCAGCGCTAAAGAGCGCTGGGCTAGCTAGATTGCGCCCGGGACATGAGGTCTTCTTCCCCAATGCTGAGAGCAAATGGCCATGGAACTCAAAACTTCAAAAGACCATAACTAGGTCAAATCTCAATAAAAATCCACTTTGCAAAGGTCTAAGTTGTGTAAAATTAAATTCTCTACAACATGGAACAATCAAAACATGATAATGAACAAGTTTTATAGATCAAAACCACCAAAATCCGAAAATACTTCAATCCTAGATCTATAAAATTCCAAGCTCCAAATGGAAAAAACCCAAGTTCTAATGTTGCTTAAAATGAGCTAATAAAGCTATTAGACAAATAAAATATAGCCCTCAAGTGATAGCAAGATGCAACTTGCCTAGGTTGGTGGTGTGTTAATGGTGGAGAGGAAAGAGTAATGAGGAAGAAGATGAAAAAAATAAATGAGGAGAGAGAGAGAGGGAAATTGATATTTATGGTAGGGTGGTGGTTCTCCATGTCAAACCCAAAATAAACCAAGCCAAGATAAACCAAGGTGAACCAAGTCAAGGCCAATAAACTCTCTCTCTAGCAATTTAAACCAAATAAATCATGAAATAAACCAAGCCTCACTAATCCAAAAATAAACCATTGAACCATTAAAACCAATTGAACTATCAATGCCAATAAAACCAAGCCAATACAAAATAAACCAAGATAACTATTCATGACTAAATAAAATATGGGTCCAAAACACGTATACGTACACTAAATACGTATCACGAATTTAGGACATTACACTGGCTCAGTAGTAGTAATCTCAGGTATTGTAAGCCCCCTGAATTTCAGGGCTATTTTTAAATTTTTTGAATGAATTATTTTTTAATAAATATATTATTATTTAATTGTTTTGATCATTAATGTACCTTTCCATGACTTCGACTTCTGGAGCGTCAGGGATGCCCATATCTGTAAACTCTCTTCACGAGTTTTGAAGTAGACAAGATTATCTTCATTTTGATATATCATGTTCCACTTAAATTCGTTCCATTGTGCTCTTTTTGTATTGTGCAACTTCGGGTCAACTTAGACCAATTAATCGTTGAATAATTATTCCCACTTTTATCTTTGATCATCGTTTGCACATTACCGTGACTTTTAATTTAGGAGCACCAGACCAGTCGTTTTTTTCAGAACCAACTTCTCATGAATGATCTACTCGAGACGCTCTTCACCCATGACCTTCGTGTCCCACTCAGACACTCCATTTTGTGCTTCATTTTCTTCGCACAATTTTCGGGTCAATTTAGGCCGATTTATTTTCTACCGTAAAACCTGATTTAATTTCTAATTTAATTTCGAGACCCGACATCGATCCAACCTGTCAACCCAAAGTATGGACGTAGCCCACATGAAGCCTACTACCCTCATGACGCTTGTGTCCCATTTATTGGAGTTCCCGCATATTATTTATTTATCCGTGATTATAAATACCCATTTTTAATTCAATTATTTCACCCGGTTCGATTTTGACCCGACCCGGCTCGACCGAATTCGAACCCCAGCTCCATGTTGTCCTCTCATGACTGCCCAAGTACCCCACTTAATTTTTCTATTTCTTCTATTTTGAAAATATCTCTTCCTCTCTCTATTTTACAAATATCTCATGTATATATATATATACATATATATATATGAACATATATCTCTCTATCTCTCTCACTTTACACCACCCTACCCCCACTCTCTCTCTACCAGCACACATTTTCTCCCCCCAAACCGACTTCTCTCTCTCCCTCATTCAAATATCTAAACTCTCTCTCTCCCTTTATATTATATTACACGCACACACTTAAATATAACTCACACTCTCTCTCTTTATATTCAAACACCCACACACAAGCCCCCCCATCTCCTGTGCACGAACACCAGCCATCCCCCCCATGGCCGACTACCACCCTGAGCTCCTCCCTGAGCTCCTCCTTTCTCTCCATCTTCCTCCTCCCTCTCCTCCTTCTTCCCTCCATTACCACCACCAACATAATACCATCACCACCACCATCATAATACCATCACCACCACAATGCCACCGCCACCACCGCACGGCCACCACCCCCGGCCGTCGTGCCCAGCTAGTCCGACCTCGCCCCACTGCAGCATGGCAGCAGCAGCCAGCAGCAACCCCGTGCCCAGCCGTGCCCAGCCAGGCCGGCCTCGCCGCCACCGTCACACGGCCGCCGTGGCTGCCCCTGATGCGTGTGTACCACCCCGGCGATCACCCTCTGTCCACCGCCACCTTTCCCGTCGAGCCAAATAGGCTATTTGTGCATTTACGTCGAAATCCCGCCGTGATGCGCGATTTCAACTTCAGAATTCGCGTCTCGAGACAGCGACTTCGTACAGATTTTTTGGGAGATCCGACCGTTGGATCGGCAAACTCCTTGCTCCGTCGCAATCTCGGTATATCCATCTTCACTCCTCTCAATTTTCGTCCGTTAATTTTGTCGTTTGATACCTCAAAACTGGCCACCAAGTTGACGTTTTAAATTGAACTATTTTTTGACAGTTTTGTGACGCCAACTTTGCGGGTTCGTATCTTCGCCGTCGCAGCTCCGGTTGGCACACTACCAGTTCCTGTGCACAGCTGGTATAACCATCTTCCTATCTCCTTAAAGTTTCGTTTCATTATAAGCACGTTTGGTTGGTCAAATTTGATGCCAAAGTTGACCGTCCGAATTCTTTAATTTTTACTTGTTAAATTCCATTTTTGAACCCGGGACTCTGGATTCAATTTCTGACACCACCAGTAGACTCGTGGCATCGTCCTGGCATGTTTTCAAATAAAGTTTGCTTGATTTGGAGAATGTGGGCCCTGACACGCATTTCGGTACAAAACGGGTCCCACTTTTCGAGTCAACGGGTCACTTTGAGATCGGCTCATCGAAATCCAATTTTGGATATACCGTTGAGTTCGTATCGTCATTTTGGAATTGTTGACATATAATTTACTGAGTTTTGAAGACATTTGCTCCGGCACGTATTTCGGTGCAAATCGGATACCAAGTGTCCGCGTTAACGTATCATTTTGAGATCGGCACATCAGAATTCCATTTCGGACATACCGTTGGATTCGTATCATCATTATGGATTCGTGGACATATAATTTGCTAGGTTTTGCAGACTTCTATCCTGACACATTTTTCGGTGCAAAGTGTGTCCAACGGCGGACATCATTTTGACCCGAAATTACCGTTTTTGCCCCTGTGTCCAAATTGGACTTATGGGTAGGCTATCCTAGCTAATTTGACCATTCTGGACACGTTGGTGATATTTATTTTATCATCCGACAATATTTGTAGATTTTACTTATGTATTATCCTTAATTTGTAATTAATTATTTTTCCAGAAATTGTTACTTTCTGTTTTTGAATATATATATATATATTTTAATTTCTGTAAAAATCTGGGAAAAATTATATTTAGATACTATGTTAATTTAGCTAATTTATTATAATTTTTCTAGCATTTAATAAGTACTTTTGGTATTTTATAAAAATGGAAAAACAGAACTCATTTTCAGGATACATGTGTTTGCTGATTTTTAATAAATATTTATGAGGGTTTATAAATTCCAGAAAAATTAGTATAAATTTCTATAATTAACAAGTATCATTTTGGTACTTTATTTTATATATATTTAAGTTTTTTGTCTGTCTCAAAAATTATTGGAACTCAGTGTACAGTTTGATTTATTTATTGAGTATTTACGACTTTCAATATTTTGTGTTGTATTGGGTTATTGTAGTATTGGACCACCCCCTACACTAGTGTAAAGACCCTAGAAAATTAGATTGGATATAGTGGCACTCCACATTAGATTTTAATGCTAGGTCTCCACTTAGTTGGTGTCCAGTTAGGAGTCGTGTCTCACCACTAGTGTAATATTGAACATATCTTAGAACTGAGTTTGTATATCATTATTGACAGGATATCGGACATCTATATTTTTGTACTAGTATTCTTGCTTTACTCGAGGTAAGTACATCTGCAAACTCATTTATTGTCTTTTAATGCTAGAACATGTATTAACCCTGTTAAAATACTGATCTTTGAGGTAGCAAGCTATATCTTCACATGTTGTATTACTTACAGTACCTGACATGCTTAGGACAGTTCCTATATCTTCACATGCTTCGTACTGGTTCTCAGTACATGTTTCATTATGCTTTATACTACTCGGAGTATTCACATATTTCATACTGCTCCCAGTACCTGCCATGCTTATACCACTCCCAGTATCTCCCACATGTTTTTACTGTTCTCGTATCTCTCACATGTTAGAATATGGGTTATGGAAAAACTGACAGTTGAGTACGTGATCATGACCCCCTTCTCCGTACGTATGTACCGAGCAAAGTTTCATTTTATATGAATAATACGCCGTAGGCTTTATCTCAAAGCGGATTTGTGCGTATGTACATTTATCGCCTTATCACTTGTACGAAAGTATATTTCATTATGTGCCCCTGCACATTGTACACCCATTGACGATCACGTACCTGCTACAGTTTTAAATATTACATATACATCTGTCTATATGACATATGTGTCCTTGCCATGATAGACTATGAGATGCCATGTTCCCTATGTTACTATGATACTGTGATTCCAGTCATACCATGATTCCAGTTATACCATGTTCCCTATATTACTATGATATTGTGATCCCAGTTGTACCATGAGGCCATGTTTTCTAGTATTTCCTGTTTTATAGACTTATCACACCATGTTTTTGTCGTACATCTCTTTCATTATATATTCAGTACTTTAGTTGTAGAGGTTGTACTTGCTCCCGTCCTGACAGGATAACGTTGTAGGTTTACTTTCCGAGGAGGAAATGCTATGTGTTACATGTTATGGCACTGATTTTGAGGACCTGGCCTTAGCTCCAGAAGAGGCCCCAGCGGGGAACCTTGTTTAGTTATCTTTCATGTGTTTTGAGACTTAGACTTTGGTCTGTACATATATTTGGATACTGGACTTTGTCTCCAGTTAGATACTTTGGTTATGTATTATTAAGTCTGTACTTGTTTACCTTCGCTTATAGATGCTGTGTTGTGATGAACCTTAAATGTGATTTTAGAACTGTTAGCAGCTTAGATCCTTTATTGTCTATTCTTAGAACAGCTTACTACACTTTTATCAAGCGTAGGCTGGACATGGCTCGGCCCGGCCCAACAATTTGGGTAACGGGTCGTGACATGTTTTTAGTGGTAGCCTATGCAGGTCCAGACTTAAATTGTTTGGTTACACCAAACATGCCTGCAATTAGGATCTAGGACAACTTGTTAACACTAGGAACAACATTTAGAGCACCTAGAGGATTTCTAGGATTGCAACATAGAAGAACTCATCACAGCATATGACCGTTAACTGTATTTAGTATCTTGTTTGAAATTCAGTGGGTTACAATTTTGACCAATTTAGTACCCTTGGGATGACCCCTGAGGATCTCACTCTAATCTTACCTCGAAATCTGTTTCCACTTATTTCCATTTACTCTTCCTTAAATTCGTTGTTTCTGATTTTCGTTGTTGACTTTGATCTTGCATCGTGATAAATTTTGGGGATTAAATTGTTATATATCCTGATAAGATAAACGTCTGCTTTATTTATGGAGTTTAAAATTTATCGTAGCCATATTAGCTGGTATGACAAAAACATAGAGCCAAATTTTGGATATACTATCATATTCATAAAATTTAGATTTTCTCGCAGCCATACCGATTGACGTGGTAAGGAATCTAGATGATATGACTATAGGGTGTATACCTTAGTTATGACTCTATCGTTTATTGCATATAAGCTTACTGGTGTGGCAAAAATTCTAGCAACATGATTTCAGGAAGACGTTTATGGTTATTAGATCATATCTCAACTTGGTTACTTCGTTATGACCGATTGAGCAAGAATAAATTCTTATTATCATTCTTTCCAGTCTTGATTAACTCTGTCCTATCTACGTCCACAACAAGGATTATAGGTTCTCTCGGACTCTCCAACATGATTGCTTTCATGTTATCTTTTGGACATAATTATTTTTGTGTCCCATTTTTCCTATGACTTGACTAAACTCTTTTTCGTTAACCTCTTGGATAATTCTTCTCGTTATGTATCCCATTGTCTTCGTACCATTCTTGGAGATTTTTCGATAAACTTTTCTGTCTTGCTTGACCCTTTAACTTGTTTGGACACTGTTATGGATTGCTTGAACCAGTCTTAGGCCTTGTTACCTTCTACTTGATAGACGACCGAAATAGCAAAACCTTGTTAACTGATTCTGTGGTATAACTATAAATGTATTGTATGGTTGTGATAAGTACTTTTTCTAGGGATTGGTTAGATTAAGCTTATAGGACAAGTATGAGTGACTGACTGTAGTAGGCTTAGAAACCATTAAGAGCGATTGTATTGATAGTATGACTTGATGATAGGGCATCTAAGATGGAGAAATGAGATAGTATATTGTTATGACTATGGATTGAGGATTAGAATCTTGTGCTTAGAATTTGAGGATTGAGTATTCATAGGACTTTGATGACCAAGTAATTATTGTTTATCTATAGCTAATTGAATATGATTAGAGGGTAGATCGATTTGTGGAATGATATAGAATAAGTTAGAATGAGATATGATATTGCGTACGAGATCGGAAAGATATCAGTTAAAAAGACAAGGAACGAGGCAAAGACATATGTACATTGGTAATTAATAAATCGGGAGTTTGAAATCGAGGATTTATATTCGGAGGACTTGTTGAGTAAATAGAAGAAGGCTCTACGCCAAGGATAGAAATTGAACGTATGATTTCAAGGAGAAACTGTAGGAAGGGATTGACGACAAATGATGCTACGGGCCTGTGGATTGATAGAATATGGATACTTAGGATATGATAAGGAAATCAAGTATTTACAATTGAGGTTGGAAATATGGTTGATGATTAAGTATTTTAGGCTTATAAACATACCCAGAGAATGACCTATAGTTTAGGGTACACATAAATGTTCCATGTTAGTATGGAAGATTCTAAAGGATATAGGACGTAGTTATGATAGAAGGACCATTGTTGAACCTGAACCAAAAAGATTGTAAAGAGAAACAGAAGAGATGATTACAAGGGTAGCAGATTGAGTATCGTAGCCAGAGCAGCTACATGTTATAGTTTGACCTATTGGATGATTTTTAATTTCGAGGACGAAATTCTTGTAAGGTGGGTAGGATGTAAGCCCCCTGAATTTCAGGGCTATTTTTAAATTTTCTGAATAAATTATTTTTAATAAATATATTATTATTTAATTGTTTTGATCATTAATGTACCTTTCCATGACTTCGACTTTTGGAGCGTCAGGGATGCCCATCTCTGTAAACTCTCTTCACGAGTTTTGAAGTAGACAAGATTATCTTTATTTTGATATATCATGTCCCACTTAAATTCGTTCCCTTGTGCTCTTTTTGTATCGCGCAACTTCGGGTAAACTTAGACCAATTAATCGTTGAATAATTATTTCCACTTTTATCTTTGATAATCGTTTGCACGTTACCGTGACTTTTAATTTAGGAGCACCAGACCAGTCGTTTTCTCAGAACCAACTTCTCATGAATGATCTACTCGAGACGCTCTTCACCCATGACCTTCGTGTCCCACTCAGACACTCTATTTTGTGCTTCATTTTCTTCGCACAATTTTCGGGTCAATTTAGGCCGATTTATTTTCTACCGTAAAACCTGATTTAATTTCCAATTTAATTTCGGGACCCGACATCGATCCAACCTGTCAACCCAAAGTATGGACGTGGCCCACATGAAGCCTACTACCCACATGACGCTTGTGTCCCATTTATTGGAGTCCCCGTATATTATTTATTTACCCGTGATTATAAATACATATTTTTAATTCAATTATTTCACCCGGTTCGATTTTGACCGACCCGGCTCGACCGAACCCGAACCCCAGCTCCATGTTGTCCTCTCATGACTGCTCAAGTACCCCACTTAATTTTTCTATTTCTCCTATTTTGAAAATATCTCTTCCTCTCTCAATTTTACAAATATCTCATGTATATATATATATATATATATATGAACATATATCTCTCTCTCTCTCTCTCACTTTACACCACCTCACCCCCACTCTCTCTCTACCAGCACACATTTTCTTCCCCCCCCCCAAACCGACTTCTCTCTCTCCCTCATTCAAATATCTAAACTCTCTCTCTCTTTATATTATATTACACACACACTTAAATATAACTCACACTCTCTCTCTTTATATTCAAACACCCACACACAAGCCCCCCCATCTCCTGTGCACGAACACCAGCCATCCCTCCCATGGCCGACCACCACCCTGAGCTCCTCCCCGAGCTCCTCCTTCATCTCCATCTTCCTCCTCCCTCTCCTCCTTCTTCCCTCCATTACCACCACCATCATAATACCCACCACCACCACCATCATAATACCATCACCACCACAATGCCACCTGCCACCACCGCACGGCCACCTCCCCCGGCCGCCGTGCCCGGCCAGGCCGGCCCTGCCCCACTGCAGCACGGCAGCAGCAACCAGCAGCAGCAACGCAAGCTGCAGCTGCAGCGGCGCGCACGTGCGCGCGCGCGGGCCGCCGTCGTGGGCGCGCGCGGGCCGCCGTCGTGCGCGCGCGCGGGCCGCCGTCGTGCGCCGTCGCGCTGCCGCACGGCCGCCGTGGCCGCCCTTGATGTGCGCACACCCCCTCCGGCGATCACCCCTGTCCACCGCCACGTTTCCCGACGAGCCAAATAGGCTATTTGTGCATTTACGTCGAAATCCCGCCGTGACGCGCGATTTCAACTTCGGACTTCGCGTCTCGGGACAGCGACTTCGTACGAATTATTTGGGAGATCCGACCGTTGGATCGGCGAACTCCTTACTCCGTCGCAATCTCGATATATCCATCTTCACTCCTCTCAATTTTTGTCCGTAATTTTGTCGTTTGATACCTCAAAACTGGCCACCAAGTTGACGTTTTCAATTGAACTGTTTTTTGACAGTTTCGTGACGCCAATTTCGCGGGTTCGTATCTTCGTCGTCGCAGCTCCGGTTGGCTCGCTACCAGTTCCTGTGCGTAGCTGGTATAACCCTCTTCCTATCTCCTTTAAGTTTCGTTTCGTTTCGTTATAAGCACGTTTGGTTGGTCGAATTTGACGTCAAAGTGGCCATCCGAATTCTTTAATTGCCACTTGTTAAATTCCATTTTTGAACCCGGGACTCCGGATTCAATTTATGATACCACTAGTAGACTCGTGGCGTCGTCCTGGCATATTTTCAAATAAAGTTTGCTTGATTTGGAGAACGTGGGCCCTGGCACGCATTTCGGTACAAAACGGGTCCCACATTCCGAGTCAACGGGTCACTTTGAGATCGGCTCATCGGAATCCAATTCCGAATATACCGTTGAGTTCGTATCATCATTCTGGACTCGTTGACATATAATTTACTGAGTTTTGAAGACATTTGCTTCGACACGCATTTCGGTGCAAACCGGATACCAAGTGTCCGCGTTAACGTATCATTTTGAGATCGGCACATCGAAATTCCATTTCGGACATACCATTGGGTTTGTATCATCATTCTGGATTCGTGGACATATAATTTTCTAGGTTTTGTAGACTTCTATCCTGACACATTTTTCGGTGCAAAGTGTGTCCAACGGCGGACATCATTTTGACCCAAAATTACCGTTTTTGCCCCTGTGTCCAAATTGGACTTATGAGTAGGCTATCCTAGCTAATTTGACCGTTCTGGACACGTTGGTGATATTTATTTTATCATCCGACAACATCTGTAGATTTTACTTATGTATTATCCTTAATTTGTAATTAATTATTTTTCCAGAAATTGTTACTTTCTGTTTTTGAATATATATAATTTTTAATTTCTGTAAAAATCTGGAAAAATTATATTAGATAATATGTTAATTTAGCTAATTATTATAATTTTTCCAGCATTTAATAAGTACTTTTGGTATTTTATAAAAATGGGAAAACAGAACTCATTTTCAGGATACATGTTTTGCTGATTTTAATAAATATTTTGAGGGTTTATAAATTCCAGAAAAATTAGTATAAATTTATATAATTAACAAGGATCATTTTGGTACTTTATTTTATATATTAAGCTTTTTGTCTATCTCAAAAATTGTTGGAACTCAGTGTACAGTTTGATTTATTTGTTGAGTATTTACGACTTTCAATATTTTGTGTTGTACTGGGTTATTGTAGTATGGACCACCCCCTACACTAGTGTAAAGACCCTAGAAAATTAGTTTGGATATAGTGGCACTCCACATTAGATTTTTATGCTAGGTCTCCACTTAGTTAGTGTCCAGTTAGGAGTCGTGTCTCACCACTAGTGTAATATTGAACATAGCTTAGAACTGAATTTGTATATCATTATTGACAGAACACCGGACATCTATATTTTCGTACTAGTATTCTTGCTTTACTTGAGGCAAGTACATCTGCAAACTCATTTACTGTCTTTTAATGCTAGAACATGTATTAACCCTGTTAAAATACTGATCCTTGAGGTAGCAAGCTATATCTTCACATGTTGTATTACTTACAGTACCTGACATGCTTAGGATAGTTCCTATATCTTCACATGCTTCGTACGGTTCTCAGTACATGTTTCACTATGCTTTATATACTCGGAGTATTCATATGTTTCATACTGCTCCAAGTACCTGCCATGCTTATACCTCCCAGTATCTCCCACATGTTTTTACTATTCTCGTATCTCTCACATGTTAGAATATGGGTTATGGGAAAATTGACAGTTGAGTACGTGATCACGACCCCCTTCTCCGTACGTATGTACCGAGCAAAGTTTTATTTTATATGAATACTGCGCCGTAGGCTTTATCTCAAAACGGATTTTGCGTATGTACATCTATCGCCTTATCACTTGTACGGAAGTACATTTCATTATGTGCCCCTGCATATTTGTACACCCATTGACGATCACGTACCTGCTACAGTTTAACATTACATATCATCTGTCTATATGACATATGTGTCCTTGCCATGATAGACATGAGATGCCATGTTCCCTATGTTACTATGATACGTGATTCCAGTCATACCATAATTCTAGTTATGCCATGTTCCCTACATTACTATGATATTGTGATCCCAGTTGTACCATGAGGCTATGTTTTCTAGTATTTCCTGTTTTATAGACTTATCACACCATGTTTCTTGTCGTACATCTCTTCATTATATATTCAGTACTTTAGTTGTAAGGTTGTACTTGCTCCCGTCCGACAGGATAACATTGTAGGTTTACTTTTCGAGGAGGAAATGCTATGTTATGTTATGGCACTGATTTTGAGGACCTGGCCTTAGCTCCAAAAGAGGCCCCAGCGGGGAACCTTGTTTAGTTATCTTCCATGTGTTTTGAGACTTAGACTTTGGTCTGTACTTATATTTAGATACTGGACTTTGTCTCCATTTAGATACTTTGGTTATGTATTATTAAGTCTGTACTTGTTTACCTTCGCTTATAGATGCTGTGTTGTGACCTTAAATGTGATTTTAGAACTATTAGCAGCTTAGATCCTTTATTGTCTATTCTTAGAACAGCTTACTACGCTTTTATCAAGCGTAGGCTGGACATGGCTCGGCCTAGCCCAACAATTTGGGTAACGGATCGTGACAGGTATCGTCCCATCAGGATACCAGGGACCTCAAAGCATAACATTCATCGAATGTCAGGCCAGCAGTAAATCAGGTATCAGGATCCGGACCGTATCTCCCACGGAGATAACTGGCAATAGGGAAGTGCATACTTGGCCCATACGTTAAGGAACTTTTCTTTCCATCCAATGCCTAACAGAGTCACATCCGTGACTTATATACCTCTACTAACTGCTAAGTCTCCTAACATGTCTCTATTAGTAGTTTAGCCCTAACGCATGCGCATGGGGGATCAGCCCACACGTAAGAACCTCTACATGCTATTCATCTCACATATCCTCGAGGTACAACTGTGTCAAGGTATTGCAATACACTACAAACGGTAGTCTCTTAACTCTAAGTCCATATGCAATCAAAGGATAATAACAAAGTATATCTAATATCACTGAGCAGACAGTAAATCAAGAACGGGAAGAACTGAAAATAACATGATATGTAATAAAAATGCAAACTGAATATAAACAGTATAATGGCAAGATATCTTGCCTGAGGTTATGTGCAAAAGAGAATAATCCAGTAGCTCGAACAGACAAATAAACGAAGCAAGAAAAGCCAAATTCCGCAGATGACTCCGGATGCTGCAACCAAACATCACGAACGAGTTTGGAATAAAAGATATGCCTAGAAAATGCCTGTCCAAAGTTAAATTCTGGAACAGGGAAAAATCGTAATTTCGGGTCAAAACTATCTGCCGTTGGATCCGCTTTACACCGAAATACTGCCAATATCTACGGTCTCTAAGTCGTCAAACTATATGTCTACAGATTTGTTTTGATGAGACGAACCCAACGGTATGTCCAATTTTGGATTCCGGTGGGCCGTGCACAAAATCCCGCCCGTTGAATGGATTGTGGGCCCGCTAAAATGGCGTCCCGATCAACCTTCTCAGAATTGAACCAAACTTGGCTCACAGGACCAGAAAAATATTTTGAGTCCAATGGCACAAGTATTGTCACGATTTGATGAGTATACACGAAGTTGTGACTTAATTTGCAAACGGTCGATACGGGAGTATCTCGACGGATCGCACTGATGTTGTCGCACACATGCAACGAAATCGGGTTCTGTCAGTTCCCACACGTCGACAATATCCATACGTGTCTTTCGATGCGTATAGTGCGCGACCACGTCTCCCGGTTTGTCGGGGCGCACGCCGTATCGGGTGTTTTTCCCACTTTTTTGAAAACAGAATTTACAATTTTCGTGAAACTTTAACAACGTGTAACTTTCTACAAACTAGATAAAAAGTGAATCCAGAAGGTGCGTTACAATCTCGTTATGTTGTCTTTGACTGTCTTTAATTAGTTTTCTACAAAATCCATTGTATAGAAAGAAATGGTCGACAAGTTGGTGTTTACAACAGTTTTTTAATATTCCAAAAAGTGGTGTTTTACAACAGTTTTT